>CM030362.1:20852200-21085212 GCA_017893485.1 Hemerocallis citrina
TTGTATGTCTCCTACAACCTCATCGTGTGTACCTCATTATTGGGTAGGAGGATCATGGTACTCTTCGGCGGGCTCACTAATTGGGACAATTGGTGGCCTACGGGAAGTACCAGTGGAATCTTGCCTACTTTGGCTACGAACGCTACCGCGTGATATAGACATAATGTAGTAATGTATGTAAATAAAAAACTACACAATGTAGGAGCGATGAGTTATAAAAAAAATCTAGAAAATAAGAGGATTGAGATAGAGAAGATCAAAAAACCAACAATAATTATAACTACAACAAAAATAAAATAAGAAGAGAGGTATGAAATTTTCATACTGTTCACCGTGGATACACGTATATAAAAAAAATCCGTGAAAATAAGAATAGAAGTAGAAGTAGAATTCCTTAAATCCGGAATTGAAGAGTTGGGGAGAGCTTGTAGGAGAGTTGAAGAGTTGATCACTTGGAGTTGGACGAGAGTTGAAGAGTTGAAGACGTTGTTGAATTTTGATTTCGATATGATCGGAATTTGATCGTGTATATGCCTTGAACACTTGTTTATTCAATACTTCAATTGTTCACAAATTGCTTAGAAATGAGTAATAATAATAGAGTAAGAGCGTAAGGTGTGCTTTTTTTGATGGGATTTTGGGGGGTATTTATAGGCTAAAAATAAAAAAAACAGCAAAACGGCTCTAAGAGCCGTTACTGCTCTCTGGTGAATAGTGCTTAACGGCACGCTGACCCCCGGGTCAATGGTCGGCCCGTGGCGGGTCGAACTTTTGACCCGTTCGGGCCAAATGGTTCGGCGGGCGGGTTGAGGTAATTTTAACGGGTTCGCGGACCGGGTTCGGCGGGTTCGATTCGGTATTTTGGCGACCCGAATCGACCCGTTACTGTTTATGGGTTCGACCCGAACCCAAATCGCCGTTTCGCGGACCGGGTTATACGAACGGGTTGCGGACAGGTCGGCGGTTGACCCGGCCCACTTGCCATCCCTACCGGGGAGCCCACATGTCTGTATATTGAGAAGTTGACTGCACCGAGGTCATTGATTATTTAACAGTCCAACGACACCAGAGTCACTCGACGGTTCCAACGTCGTTGGGAAAAAAAACAAATGAAATGTCTGTCGTTGATAATTTTTTAAGTCCCAATGCATTCATTACACATGAGGTACAAATGCAAGATTATTAACAACTTTTTTTTCTCATATTTGCTCACATGGCATATATTTTGACTTGCACAACGGGAGAATATAATAAATTAATTAATCAGACGATTAAGTAGTTAAATAAGTAGTGAACTCCTAGGAGTCCCAAATGGGTCCAAATGCAGGTATCCCCACAGCCTTGCAAGCCTCCACGACATCCCTACTCCCTTGTGGGTTACTGGTCACCACCACCACCTCCGCCTTCCAATTCTTGGCTGCGTCGATCGTCAGCTGTGCCACGTTTGGCCGACCTAGTACTGCAGTGTCATGCACGATAACTTGTTCTTTGGGAAACCCGTTCATCATCTCCTTGATCTCCGTCCCAAAATTCTGCTCCACCCCCTTCGTCACCCAAACGATACAAACGTCTGCTGAGCCTTTCTGCAGCAGGAAAGACAGGAACACGCAAATCCCTGATCCGGTAGCCACCAAAACTGCCCTCCCGTACATGTTCACCAAATACGGAAGCCCCGCAAAGTGAACCTCTCTGACCCATAGATGCTTAGGTGGGTTCGTGACCAAGCCTCGGGTGAAGTCCCCGACAGCGCCTGCAAGCATCATGTGACTGTCTTTGTTGTCTGAAATGATGCCGAACGCATGCCACTCCGATAAAGGTGACCGACTAATCCTACCCAGTATCCCCGACTGCACTCCTCCGGCAAACTTAATAATGGAAGCATGGCCGGATGGAGCAGAGACTGACACAGGGACACGTCGTACGGTAATCCAAGGAAGGATAGTAAAGAATGTGATTGCTACAGTGAACCACAATTCTTGCGTCTTCACAAGATTAGACTCTTTAAAGTTGCTGTAAGATTTCGTGTTTGAATCGTAGCCGAACTTGAGGAACACGAATGCCCAGAGGAAAGCAAGGGCCGTCCATCCGGCGAACCTGTGTGTGCGCTCGAAGACGTTGTGGTGGAGGTGGCGGACGAGAGGGAATGCAGCCAGGCACGAAAAGCAAAGCAAGGAAAGTATAGTGGATGCAACTGCGATGAGTTCAGAGGGATTGTTTACTCGATCATTGAGAGTGAGGATAAGGGCATAAATTAGCCATGCTACTGAGGACAAGCCGCAGCTGCTGTGGATACCACCAACAGATTGGAGAAAAGAAGTCGTGGCAGTCTTTACGAAAATAGGGACGTAGCTCTTCCCCAAGACCTTGACTGCGAGCCAGAAGAAAACACGGAGAAAGGCTTCACTACGGCAAAGTGTGAGGGCCAGTATGTTCCCCATGCAGAAGAGAGCAGGGCGCTCTTTCGCATAGGGAAATTTTCCAGCGGTTGCAAGGACAAGCATGGTGATGTTGATTGCGAAGGAGGCAGCAAAGAGGCGCTTGTAGACGGTAAACAGCCCTTGATCGAGCAAGATAACGGACAGTCGGTTCGGATCTTTCTTAGCTGGTTTACCAAGACTACTTGCTTTCTTCTCCAGGGCTGGGAGGAGTGTTGGCTTCTGATTTTCGATATCAAGATTTGCTGACATACTCAGCTCGATAATGTCTTCTTCTTGTTCTTCATCTTCGTCCTCCATGTCACAATAATGACTACTAGGACGACTCATAGACCGTTGGATTTGATTGGCGCCGAAGGGATGAATCTTGAAGGAGTTTCCTTGGCCCCAGGGCAGCCAGACCCATCGGCCACCGCCGTTGTTATCGGTGGGACCCATTTCCTCCTGCAAGGGAAGGGCCCCAACTGTTGGTGACGGGGACTTGCTCTCAAATGCAACACCACGGCAACTCAAAGACCTCATATTGTCCAACATTTGTCAGTGAACTAGTTCTGCAGTGAGTATGAGAGAAAATTGTTTGGTGGTTTATATAGAGTGATCTATTATGCAAAGGATAATATAATATTGGCACTTCTATGCAATGACGAGAGTAGCTAGAGAAAAGGGATGAAGCCAAACTGCCGGCAAATTTGCTGTGTACATGTCGTTAATACTTTGAAGGGTTCCACAAAATGGGACGGAAGGTTGGTTTGGTCAATTGTTTTCAATTGAATCTTCACTGTCAATACAACCTGGGAAATCTCAGCATCCCATACAGCCGCATACGGCATCTGTCTCGACCAATTCATTGCAGGGGCTAGCTCTATCAGAAAGTAGTTCAGTCAAACAACTTCTTAAATATTTTGATTGTGATTGAAACAAACGATCTGAGCATCCATTCGAAATTAAAAACATGTTGGCTTAGTTTTCATCTTACTCGATATGATATTACATATGCTTATGCTTAGTAAGTAGTTTTCTAACAAAAATATATTACATATACTACTTTTTGTTTACAATTTTGGTGCAACTATGAGTTTTAACATTGCCCTCTATAAGAGCATCATGAACGAGTTAATATATTCATGTATTATGTCTTTTTATTTTCTATTGAACAGACCCATAACAAGTGAATTAAGATAGCACTATTTTTTGGAATAAAGAATACACAACTATCAGTGGTTAATTACTCTATTTTCTTTCTATTTGGTGGCCCAAATGAGAAAATAATAAAACTATTTTTTCCTTTATTTTTGCATTCAGCCGTACCCTTTACTATTAGGGAGAGACTAATTTTTCAGCATCTCAAATTAATTTTGTTAATTTTGTTTAAGGCAGTGATCGAACCTGATATGGATAAAATAGAGCTAAATCGGGTACGGATCTTAAAGCTCCCATAGGTAAAACGGTAATTTCAGCAGACACAGACCCGACAAGATAAGCTGGGCCGTTCCCAAGCCCGGCAAACTGATCCAGCCTGCAGTAGGGACTGTTACAACAGCCCTACCATAAAGGAGTCCAGATTCATCGAAGCCAGTTGAAACCCCCATTATCTAGGGGGTAACTGATTCTATCCATCCATACACAAGGGAGGATCTGAAAACTCTATCTCTCCATCAAGAGAAGAGTCCAGTCCTGATCCCTTCACATGGGTGGCGTAACCAACTCTATCCTATCACCGGGAAGTAGAGATTCATCCTCATCTCGAAACTGACTCCTAAGGCGACCATATAACCCCTCTTCTCCAACTGCTGCAAGGTAATCAATCGTTCTATACCAAAAGCTCTTTCATAATCATTCAGATTACTGAAAAGAGCGTTGAAGGGTGTGTCGTCGGAATCAACCCCGGTGTCTCGCACTTTTTGCAGGTCACGGCAGCTGCGGGAAACCGGTCAAACGCAGGTGAAGGTATTCAGGTTTGACTCATTCGATTCCCTACGAACTTACAAATTCTATCTGTTTACTTCCACACCGAAATCAGCATGAATCAACCCCGGTGTCTCGCACTTTTTGCAGGTCACGACAGCAGCGGGAAACCAGTCAAACGCCGGTGAAGGTATTCAGGTTTGACTCATTCGATTTCCTACGAACTCACCAATTCTATTGTTTGCTCCCACACCAAAATCAGCATCAATAGATTGGCGTCGTCTGTGGGAAACTCGAATAGCAATCCAGCCTCTTCCACCAGTTAAGACCGTCTCCAGCCATGCCTCTGAGAAAAGTAAGATTTATGGCCTCCAACCGTAGAGCAACTCCTGTACCTCCTCCACCACCACCGGAGGCTCCCCTCCAACCCGTCCAACCAGTCCAACAACAAGGACGGCTTCCTCCTCAACCTGTCCAGCCGCTGCAGTAGGGGCCGCCTCATCTTCAAAATCTTCAACCCCAGCAGGCTCAACCCAAGCCTCAAAATACTGGCGTAGGGACCTCTCGTCCTAATCCCCCAAAGCAACCTCTCCATCGTGATCATGTCTCGGTACACAACCCTTCCACCGACTCCATGACATCCTATAATCCTAGGGAGTCGGAGATCTTCGCAACATCATCATCACCCGGCAGAGTGAGGAAGATCTTCGCCACCGCTTGGATGAGAGGCAGGCCCGTGAAGGGGGCTCCCGTCCAGAACGTCCAGGGGCCCAGTCTCCTCGCAGATATGATCGCAGAAGGTCTGCTTCTCCCAGGAGGCGAAGGGAGTCCCCCCCAACATCGTCAAAGGAGGGGTCGTTCTCCTGCTGGTCGACCAGCCCCAAGGGACTAGAATGCGCCCGTCACAAGGGCAGAGTTTCAAGAATTCCAAGCGGCAGTCTTGCGGGCCCTCAATGCTGCCCCCAACAACAACAATAATGCCCAGAGGGTGCCCAGTCTCGAGCCGACTCGGAGCCATCACCATCGATCCCCAAGTCCTCGGCCGGCTCAGAGCCACCGTCATCGCACTCCCAATCCTTGCCAGTCTCTAAGCTACCATCATCGTAGCCCCCGTCCCCCTTCGTACGAGGATGAGTCCCGAGGCTCGGCAAGATACGATCGAAGGGAGGATGCCGTCTACCGTCGTCTCCACGAGATGGAGAGGCACCTCGACCGGCTTGATAGGAACGAGGAACAAAGAGGGAGGAACCTCCGTCTAAGCAGGCCTCCATTCTCCCGCGCCATCATGGAGGCCCCTACCCAAGCAAATTTCAAACCGCCATAGTTCGAGTCATACACAAGGGAGTCAGACCCCGTAGATCACATAGAGAGTTTCAAAACTCTCATGATGATCCATCAGGCATTCGATGCCCTCCTCTGCAAGACCTTCCCGGCTATTCTCAATGGTCCTGCCTGAGAGTGGTACTCCTGACTCGCCCCGTTCTCTATCTTCTCTTTCGACCAGTTTGAAGCCCTCTTCATAACTCATTTTGTGAGCAGACGCCGCTCCAAAAAGACGAGTATCTCGATACTCTTCCTTAGTCAGAAGAAGGACGAGAAGCTGAGGGACTATGTCAAGCGGTTTACTGCGGAGGCTAGGTCCGTCGCCTCCCTCGATCAGTCGGTTGCCTCGGCTGCCTTCCAATCCAATGTCCTCAACTCCGACCTCAGGGCATCCCTGGCTAAGAAGCCCCCTCGGGACTTCTCAGAGCTCCTCCTTCGGAGTGAGAAGTACATCTGAGCGGAGGAAGCTATCCACCGCCCTACCTTTGAAGATTCATCTTCCGAGAGCAAGTGAAAGACCACAGAGGACGTGTAACACCCCGAATTTCTATTAAGGATAAATTCGAGATTTCACAAGATCTTTACTTCACTTCGTACAATTTTACAAGGAAATTTTAAAACTTTTCAATATTACATCAGAGTTCTTTTACACTTGGTCTTTACATAGCGGAAAAACTTACAACAATTGAAAACAAAAATATAACTTGTACAATTTTACATCATTTGCAACTTCTTTAACTTTCAAATAGTAATAGCATATTCACTTTATAACTCCATGAATGGTCCTTTACCTGCATGTTAATCTGTGGGCTTGTCAGTTACTTACAACTGACGAAATGTCATACTCGGCCATCCTCTCTATGCCGGGAATAGTATAACGATCTTAATACTTTAAGAAAACACAATAAAAATTGAATGAATAAATACAGTGTCGAAGGTGATTATTCTAAACATAAGTATATGTCATGTCTTAATGCCTAATGCATACCATTCTACACTAGGATGACACTAATGCACACTTGTTCGGATTCTATGCATCCCATACTACATAGGTCCGAGGGCAAGTGCCTACGTTCTTCACAATACAGGGCTCGATCCCTCGCCATGAAAACTACCCGGTAGCAAAACAAAGTTCAGACTATTCCACGAATTTGAATCCCAGCCTTGGAGTCCACCGCCGGCTGTTATAACAGATTCCACATCGTGCGAATCTTCCCGTATGTGACCCTCTAGTCCCAGTATATGTATATACATTGGAGACGGTAAACACAAAAACCCATCCGTCCGACTACTTAAGATCCCGGAGTCCACCGCTGACCCGTCCTCATAGTCCCGGATTAAAATATAATAATCCTTCTCTCATAGGGCAACCTCAGTCCACCAACTGGGTCTATAGTCTTGGAGTCCACCGCCGACTATATAGAGCACCCCACTTACGTTTCCCTAAGTTTACTACATCTTCACTTATGTGCCTAAATTTTCTTAAGTTCAAGACATGAATAATTTCCACTCATAAAATTAGTTTTACCTCCTACCGGACTTAATCAATAAATACGAGATGGCTCCTTAGCCATATCTCCAAATCATTTCTCAAATCTTTTCTTTCAATAATGCCGGTACTGAGGTCTTACTAACTCTAAATCATAAACTTTCATGTACAAGAAACATGGGTACATATACCCTTTAATAATCATGTCTTAAACTTATTATGTTCATGTCTCTAACCTATCCATAATTTGTTCTATGTCTCATTTAGCACTATTCATGATTCCTTAATAATAATAATTCTTTTTCATGTAACCATTTCATTCAACATCGATCTTACAAAATTTATCCTTTTCACAAACATGATTTTATCACTTGCAATCTCATTTGCAATTTAACTACATATAATAATCAAGTATTCAACACAAATGAATAATCCCATCAAAGACAATTAATTTACACATCAACATTTTACTTTTCTTCTAATGATGCAAATCATGTTCTTCAACAATTTAGTACGTATAGAAATCTAGAGTTTCACATTCAACAAAATTGTAAAATCTCAACAAGAGAACAAATTTTCTCACTAAAACTTTACTCTTCTTTTAAAGATAAAAATCATATTCTTCAAAATAATTAACTCGAGAACAAATATCATTCTATCTAAAAATGTCTCTTTTACTTCTCAATCATGCATAGAAAATATTTTAAGCAATTTCAATAAATCATTCATTACATTTTATAAAAACTAGGATTTTTCCCATAATCATTTTAAAACCCAAAAAAAATATAAGTTGCCACATTGGGTTTCGAATCGCTGCCAATCCGCAACCCAGGCTACCGCACTAACCAATATGACATCTTGGACTTTTTGTTCAAAAGCTTTAACGAAAACCTCTTATGCTATCTTTGGCTTCGGGTGGATTTAAAAACAAACAAACTTATATATTTCGGCCTAACGGGTTTCGAACCCAAGACCACAAAGAAGGCAAACGCAACCTCCAACCACTAGGCCAAGTGCAGTAGTTGACACAAAATTTACTTATAAGCTTTTGTTTAACTTTCTGTTATTTCTTTTCTTTCACAAAAACCTAATTCTTTATTTGATCAAATATTTTCATTAATTTACAAATAGTTTATTTAGACTGAAAAATACTCATTAGTAAAAGTTTATGGCTTTAAAAATTCACATTTGATAATCTATCTAAATTTCAATCTATTTCTTCTCTTTTATTACATGAATTGAAATTCTTCATTTTAATCAAACTATGAAAAATTTATATTCTCTTGCAACAAGTTAAAATAAGTTATGTATACCCATTTTACTTTACAAAAAATTTCTCTTTAAACATAAGGGTAACCTCTTCAATTATTTTCACAATTACTAGTTTCTATTAACATACAAATGACAATTACTCCTTACTTTTTGTTCTTAATTTCCAAACATCATGACAATAATTTGTTTCTTAATTAATAGTAACATTTCTACAATTTGACATACATAAAAACATGAATTTATCTTCTAATTATCACATCAAATTTTTACTACTCATTTAGCATGCAATCCCTACAATTAGAAAGTATAGGATCACCCACCTTAGTTGTAGATCGAACAATTTGCTTGAAGCCCTCCTAGCTCCTCTATCACTTCCTTGGTCTTCTTCTTCTAGAAAGACTCCTCCAAAAACAAACTCTCACTCTTTTTTTTTTCTTTTCTTTCTTTCTTCTCTTTTCTTTTCTCTCTTTCTTTCTTATTCTTATTTATTTTTTTGGTGTGGACAAAAGAGAAGAGGATGAGGGCTATTTATAGGATTTTGCTAGGGTTCAAATTGCATAATTTCACACCTAATAAATTGCTAAATTTAATTTACCAACTCTTCATATACATAACCCCCCTTACTCCTCACTTTTCATCTTCCTACCTCTTCAAAAACCCAACTCCCATAACCCCTTACCTCTTCCTCTCCCCTACTTGTACAACCGGCCTACCCTGGGTACCATCCGGGTCAACATGTGTGCATTAATCCCGTGGCCTCCACCTATACATCCATCACACATAATATACTATAAATCCGGTAATCTATTCACTATACTAACCTATTCAATACACATACTGTCTTATAAGTTTTCCAAACCAAATAACCTACAGCCCATTTTATTTAAATCGTGGGCCCCTCTCTCCCATATATCATTCCACACTTTATACACCATCATATTAAAGGCCTTATATCATTACCTTATGTATACTATACTATGTATATATATAAATATAAATATATGATACTACTATTATTATAATTTTAATATTGAAAATCACGCGGTGTTACACACACTCCGAAATTTATTTTGAAAAATAATATGCTTAAATACGTTTACCGAAAACACGTGCGTCGCACGTAAAACATGAAAAATGCAAAAATCGACTTTATTAATGAAAAACTATTAAATATAATCGAAAACAACATAAGAAAAATTATATTTACTAATTTCATGATGAAATCACTACACGTAGAAAGCACGTGCATTGTACGTGCAGAAAATTAAAAAAATGCATTTTAATCAAAACAAGGGGAAAATAAACTTTCGTTTTATAAAATAGATTTAAATACATAAAAATAAATAATTTAAACCTATAGAAAATATTGTACGTAGTGGTGGAAACACGTGCATCAAAACACGTAAAAAGCACGTAAATCCCATGGATTGAAATATTATATTTTAGTTGACTGAAATCAATACGAAAAATGTATAAATAGTACGAATCCAAAATATATAGTGAAACACATTACAAAATATACGTGCGTAACACCCAGGGGCAAAATTGTAATTTCCAATTTTGCGGGGTGTTACAGGACGAAGGAGCTAAGAAGCTCCAGAAGGACAACGGAGGCCAACTTCGCCCTCCTCCCCGGTTTGAGAGGTTCACTCTTCTCAATGCCAACGTCTCGGCTATCCTGATGGAGGTCGAGAAAGAAGGAATTCTCCCTCCTGCTCCTAAGATGAACACTTTCGGGAAAAAGAGGGATAGCGAGAAGTGGTGCCGCTGCCACCGGGACCACGACCACCCCACGAACGATTTTCAGGTCTTGAAAGATGAAATCGAGGTCCTCATTCAGAGGGGGCAGCTCGCTAGATTCGTGAGGAAAGACCGGCCCGATCCTCCTCCGTCCCCAAGGGGGGCTAATAAGCGACCCGAACGGCACGAGGAGACCCCAGACTATGAACAAGAACGCGTCCTGCACCTCATCCACAGAGGCCCTATGGGAGGAAATCCCAACTCCTTCCAAAAAGCCTTCATCCGGGAGGTGAGCTCCGTACATAGTCACCCCCCTCCCAAGGGCCTCGGATTCCCAGTCGCTTTTTCAGATGAAACATGGAGGGTGTCCGAACCCCCCACTGTGACGCGTTGGTTATCAGTCTCCACATGGCCAACTTTAAGGTGCAGAGGGTCCTAGTGGATAACAGCAGTTTAGTCAACATCCTCTTTCTGGAGGCCTTTCAAGGGCTCCAGTTAACAAGGGACCGGCTGAAGCCCACCGGCTATGCTCTCCATGGTTCACGGGAGTGCCAGTGACGATCGAGGGTGTCATAACTCTCGACGTAACCGCTGGTAAAGCTCCTACTACCCGAACCGAGCCGATGGATTTCATGGTGGTTAACGTCAAAGCCGCCTATAACGTCATCCTAGGTCGACCAGGCCTATCGGCTCTACAAGCCGTCCCCTCAGCTTATCATTTGAAGATGAAGTTCCCCACCACGGCAGACGTGGGACAAGAGAGAGGAAGCCAAGAGGCAGCCCGCAAATGCTATTCGACCTCGATCGGAGGACCCGTCCTCTCTTTCAAAGCTCTTGAGATTCTCCAGGGGAGCACCCAACCTATATCAGGGCCGATCGATGAGTTGGAGGGGGTGGTCTTCTCAGAAGAAGATCCGACCTGCAAGTTCTTGATCAGCAAGGCCCTCCCCTCTGCCATTTGCTCCGACCTGCAACTTCTTTAAGAGCGTGCTCCTTAGTTCTCCTGAAAGCATGTTAACTTTTTTTTATATATTAAATGTAATAAAGGCTCGCATCTTTGTGGCAGCCACCTAGTTTTTCTTTCAATAAAACTCAGTTTGCCTTTCTCAAAGATCATTCTGTTGCCCTCAAACATTTCCATTCAAGTCTCGACTCAATTACAACAAGCTAGTTTGGAGTCCAAGCTCCAACAGCTAGCAAATACTCAAATAACAAGTTTGGAGTCCAACACTTGGTTTGATTTCGCTTCAACTACTCGCTCACAAGCGAGTACGAAGTGGTTCACCATTTGAAATTGCTCCCACAACTGTTGGTTCTCTCTTAAAATGACAAGTTTGGAGTCCAACACTTGGTTGGATTCCGCTTTAACTACTCGGTCACAAACGAGTACGAAATGGTTCACCATTCGGAATTGCGCCCACAACTGTTGATTCTCTCCAAAACGACAAGTTCGGAAAATTCGGAGTCCATCACTTGGTTCGATTCCGCTTCAACTACTTTCTTATAAGTGAGTACGAAATGGTTCACCATTCGGAATTTCTCCCACAACGTTGATACTTTCTCAAACGACAAGTTCGAAGTCCAACACTTGGTTCGATTCTGCTTCAACTGCTTGCTTACAAGCGAGTACGAAGTGGTTCACCATTCGGAACTGCTCCTACAACTATTGAAACTCTCTCAAACCTCAAATAAATGGTACGAAGGGAGACATACAAAACTCAACGAAAAAGAAACAAACAAATACCATGCTTCAACACAAAAGCTTTTTTCTTCATTCAGATGCAGAAATAAAACAAGCGGTGGCCAGTCCGCTATTAGGCTACTACAAAAGGTGTCGTACTAAGTGCAAAGGGAAAGACATCAAAGACACAAAAGCTACAAGATCAGGCTCCCTCATCATCAGACGAAGCCAAAGGGGTGCCACCACCACCTGTGCCATCCCCTCCTTCCTCGTCGGTCTCCTCAGCTAATGGCTTCATACCCAGAAGAAGCTCAGGACGATAACCTTTCCCATCGAAGCCGGGGATGCACTCCACCACATCAGCGATGGCCTTAGCATACGACTGATTCATCACCTCATTGAGGTGAACTAATGCCTTTGCCTCCGCAGCCGCTATCGCGTCTTCCAAATCCTTCGCCGCCTGCTCCTTCCACTTCTTCCTCTCCTCATCGAAGCCAACAAGGAGGGCCACTTTCTCATTCGTCGCTGCCTCCAACTCCAGAATGGCTTTCTTCCTAAGCCTATCGGTTCTAGCGGCCTCATTCCTCCGCTTCTTCTCTTCGCCCTGTATCAGCTTGATCAAGTTTCTGGTTCGACAAGCATCCTGCAATAAGAAAGGAGACAGTTGCTTAGGAAAATTGAAGGCCAAAGGAAAAACCTAAATCCAAATCTGAAAAGCAGAAAGGTAGATGACTTACCGAAACAACACACCGAGAAATCTCCATGAGAGAGCCATCAATCGACTCCTTTGCTAGAGCCTTCTGGTCCCGAGGAGTGGGGAGATTCTGAACCACGTCAAGGCACTTCACAGAGTCCCCCAGGATAGCATCGCACCGTTTCAACCCCCAGTCTGGAGCATACACCTTCTTCTCCTCGGAAGTAAAAATAGCATTAGCTATGGCGGTAAGTGGGGCGTGTTGGAGCGCTAAGAGGACATCCAAACCAGAACCCCCCTCAATAAGGCTTGCAGATACATCTGTAGACGTTGGCTCTATCCCGGTCTGTGCGGAGGTAGAAGAGCCCTAGCGGACTTCGGAATCTCGGGACGACTAGCTCCTCCTTTTCTCTTCCAATCCTCCGAACCCTTGGTGTGTAAAGAGACTCGGTTCACGAGAAGACCTCTGAAGTCCATGCTACCTGCACACAAGAAAATAAAAGAGAGTGAAGATAGGAAAATATAGAAGTGTGAAAAGCAGGAAAATGCTGAAACGAAAATCGAGGTATTAAAATGCAGATAATGAAAAGCCGTACTAGGGTCCATCGGGCTTAAACCCCTCGAGCAAAGGACCTCCTCCGAGATATCCTGCCACTTCATCTTGCCAGCCAAAAGGAGAAGGTCACTAACCTTCTCTTCCTCCGTTAACTCCGGTTCAATGGTTAACTTCTTCGACACCGAGCCCCCCACCTAGTTGGAAATCCTCATGGTTTGGGACTCCGGACAATAAAATACCTGCTTTTCCAGTTCTTGATGGAATCCGGGACAGTGATCACCCCTCTTTTGGGACTAGGGAAAAATTAGTACCAATTGTCACATGTCCATTGCCTATGGAGCCTAAAATGTCTGTGCCACAACCAAAAATTTGGCTTGACACCGGCCTCGTGACACCTCAAGATGAATCCCGTGAGATGCCTCCAAAAGTTAGGCGCAAACTGAACATGACTCAGTCGGTACCAGTTGAGCACCATCATCATGAAGGGAGGCATCGGCAAGCGTAGCCCACCAAGGAAAGCATCGAGAGAAAATACACAGTATTTGCCCAACATTCGGGAAAACGCCATAACCCCAGGACCGGGGAGGAATAACTCAAACTCACAAGGAATTTCAAAGCATCTCCGAATGGCAAGGATGTCCTCCTTCCCTAGAATGGTTCTCACATGGTCGTTCTAAAAAATTGGGTAATTGTCATCGAACCCCTCACCTACAGCCCCGTAGTGGATCAAGTTCGATACATCCTCTGGGTACTGACGGACTAGTAACGAAACAAGCGAAGGATGAAACCGCGAAAGGTGACACCCCCTCTCATCCCTCGTCTGGTCGATAACCTTTATGATAACAGAGGGACCGACTGCCTCTTTTCCCATACAAGAAGGAGGGTCCGAGATCACTTCTACTCCGTCACTACCGGAAGAGGAGGAGCTACCTGACGATACCTTAGTCATGGCTCGAGAATAAATTACAAAACTATAAATATTACCTGACCGTCGGGGCAAAGGATGGCGAAAAGATACCGTGCAATCCAAGCTCTTGAAGAAGAAAATAGCCTTTGGGAAGTGAGAACAATGAATGGAGGTGAAGAGTCTCTGAGTTTATAGGGGACAAAACAGCGGCAAAAATGCGTTCAAAACACGTAAAAATACGAATTATCGCGTATAAATACGCGGCGTATAGGGGGAAAAGGGATTTACGCGCTAAACGCGTAAAAAATCCCACATGCTAAGCGTGTTTTCGGCGTGGGGGCCCCATGCGTTGCAGCCCAGAACACGCGCCGCGTGGCGTTTCTGCTGGACCGCGGACCCCACGAAGCCTCCAGCAGACCCACGTGACAGCAGAGGAAAAGGCACCTGCAGCGTCACGTGGCGCTCCCGAAAGGAGCCAGGTGGCAGTGGGTCCCACTGACCCTGCTGGTTCTTTGAACGCCCACGTGACAGTGGGCCCCGCCTGCACAGGCGCTGACCTGAATCCCCACGTGACGCGCGCCCTGTTGCCGTTGACTCTCCATTCGAACGAATCCACATGGCGGTGGGCCCCACGTTCCACCTACCCCTGCGAACCGGGTAGCGTGCAGAACGGGGAGAGCGACAGCCTCGAGCTTTTTTCGACCATTCGATTGCATTAATATTCGTGCCAAGCAAGATAAATGGTCCAGATTTAAAGAAAAAAAAGTGGGCTACTCAGTTCCAAACCGGGTATACCCAAAACCGGGTATAGTGGTTGGTTTGGCTTTTTGTGACCCATGGATCTCTCTAAAAACCGTGCTTCTCCCGATCAACGATCCAGATTAATTCAGGTATTATATATTATTTAAAATTTATTTTCTTATTAATAAATTCCAGAAAAATGATTTAAAAATCTGAAAAATAATATTAAATTCGGAATAATTATTTAAAAATTCTGAAAAATAATTAAAAATTTAGAATACTATTTTTAAATTCTGAAAAATAATTATTATTTTAGAAGAATTATTTAAAAATTCCATAAAATAATATTAAATTCGTATTAATTAATTAAAAAATCTGGAATATTTTTTAATTCTGAAAAAATTAATTAAAAATTTAGAATACTATTTTTAAATTCTGAAAAATAATTATTACTTTAGAAAAATTATTTTAAATTTCTAAAAATTCAGAAAAATTTGAAAAAGTCACTAAAAATATAGAAAATTCTAAAAATAATTTTGGACATTTTTCAAGCTCAGAATAATACCATTACACCCCGAGCAAGATCCAAACTTTTCCGAGAACTCCGATAAACTCTACAAACTATTGAAAACGGGCGAACTACTCCTCAAAGGCTGTAAAACTCAGTCTTCAGGAGTGGGGGGTTCGTGATATAGGTAAAAATAGAGCTAAATCGGGACCGTTCAAATCGGGCACAGATCTTAAAGCTCCCAGGGGTAAAACGGTAATTTTAGCAGACACAAGCTCGACAAGATAAGCTGGGCCGTTCCCAAGCCCGGCAAACTGATCCAGCCTGCAGTAGGAACTGTTACAACAATCCTAACACAAAGGAGTCCAGATTCGTCGAACCCAGTTGAAACCCCCATATTCTAGGGGGGTAACTGATTCTATCCATCCATACACAAGGGAGGATCTGAAAACTCTATCTCTCCATCAAGAGAAGAGTCCAGTCCCGATCCCTTAGCATGGGTGGCATAACCGACTCTATCCTATCACCGGGAAGTAGAGATTCATCCTCATCTCGAAACTGATTCCTAAGGTGACCATATAACCCCTCTCCTCCCACCGTTGCAAGGTAATCAATCTTTCTATACCAAAAGCTCTTTCATAATCATTCAGATTACCGACAAGAGCGTCGAAGGGTGCATCGTCGGAATCAACCCCGGTGTCTCGCACTTTTTGTAGGTCACGGAAGTAGCGGGAAACCAGTTAAACGCCGGTGAAGGTATTCAGGTTTGACTCATTCGATTTCCTACGAACTCACAAATTCTATCTGTTTGCTCCCACACCGAAATCAGCAGCAACAGAACCTATGAACTTCTCACTTGCCTGTCACTTAAGAGTGAAAAGTTTTGTCACTTACACGACAAGTGCTTGGCATGATAACTAACTTTTGGATTGATAAACCTAGTATCATATTTTTTCTAGAAATTTCTTTTTTTTTCTTCAGACAAAATCTCTTTTAGATTTCGCTCCTGAGTTTTCAATTGATTTCAAATGATTTGTTTTCAAAGAATTCTCCTGAAGATTGTATGTGCACATTAACTCAGCCTGATACTAGATACATTAACTCAGCCTGATACTAGATGGTGTTAGTGCGATTATTGCTCGCTTAGGGAAGAATTCACTAACACTTAGATTTTTACCTTCCAATAGTTTAATCAATTTTTAGTGATATTTTCCAATAAGGTTAAAGTCATGAAAGCTCCCAATATTTACTTCCAGAAGTAAGGAACTAAGAAACCTTTTACCGTTTGTTTTTACTCACTTAGCTTTAACCCACTAGCACTGTTAGCCTTATTTTTCAATTTACGTTTTTTTTAAATGTTAGTAAAAAGAACTAGGTAGTCCGACGCAAACTTTGGTAAATATGAGTGTTTAATACTTATTTCCTAACAGGCCCCCGCAGGTTGATGACAATCTTTGTGTGCCAAGACATGAACTATACACGGTGTTGCTGCTAATTCTGTGTGGGAGCAAACAGATGATATGAGTTCTTTTATAAACAATAAAAAGCTAACATTTTTGCTTTCGTTGGTATTGGCTGCTTTCAACTGATGTTGACTTCTCGATCTGACTCGTTTGCGCCGTTAGATATGATTCGTGTAGTGACGATCGCCTCCGCTGATTTACAAAATGTCTAAAATGCCGGGGTTGACTCCGGCGACAGACCCTCCGACGCTCAAGTTAGAACTCAAAAAGAATATGAGAGAGCTTTTGAGGAGAAAATACTCATTCACTACAATATATATGGCTTTCTACAACGGATTTATTATAGCATTTAAGTGTTAATGCTGTTGAAAGTGATCAATAATAGCATTTGTAAATAAAATGCTATCTTTTAGTAATTTTAAAATTTACTGTTAGCTACGACAGTATTTTTAAAATGCTATACTTTTTACAGCATTTTAAAAACACTGTAATATCCAAAAATAAATTGAATAGATAGGGGTAAAATGAAAAATTCCAACTAATCTAATTTCATCTCAAACCAAATCCCCCCAATCCAAACAATATCCTTCTGCCTTCCTCCACTCCTCCACAAACCCTAGTACAAATCCCCTCAACCACAACGTCCCCCCCCCCGCACCGTAGACCCCCTTGCGCGCCGCTCACCACTGGGCCACTGTCGTCATCCCCCTGTGCCCGTTGTAGTCCGAATCCTCAATCACGTCGTCCCCCACCCCTGCACCGTCGACCCCCTTGCGCCGCCACTCGCACTGCTCCGCCATCGACCTCCTGTGCCCATCGATTTCTCCCCTTCGTCCCGTCTTCTTGGTTGGTACTCTTCTAATCTCCTAATTCCTCCTAATGAATACACAGTTTGGAATCTGCTAGCTAGGGAGAGAGTGATTAGGTGACAGGCTAAGTGACAATTTTGAATGACATGGTTACTGCATAATGCTGATTATAATTTCATCTTAATTAATTTTTTCATGTGGTAAGTTTTAAATATAATCGAAGAAGTTTTTGTTTGTTGGGGGTGGGGGGTGTTAATGATGTACTTAATTATATTATTTCTTGGTGTAGATTGTACTATATAGTATATAGAAAAAGCAAATTCATAAAGCTGAATATTGGAAGATTCAAATTAACAATGACCCTATTTTAAGTAATATATCTTGTTGGAAGAATTAGACAATCTAATAAATAATACATAGATATTATAATAACCAGTATAGGATACAGTTAAGTAAGGTAGATTACATGACACAAATCCTCATACTCTTAGTTGGAATGGGTTAGATCTAAACAGATGACCTACATACACTCTATCCCTTAGTTTGTAGAAGGTTTGTCTCAAATGTATGACGAGGATTTACTAATTGACTAACTTAAATGACTAAGTAGGGCCATGTACTATATATACGAAAAATATTTGATGACTAAGTAGGACTTGATTTGATAAGACCAATAGGCTCTACTAAAATTTCTTTTTCATATTTATCTCGCACATAATTAGTTGAACTATTTGAATATGGTGAACAAATATTCACAGGAGAAGAAGATCTTGGCAAGATAAGTGTAATTACAGGAGAACGGAGGACTCTGACATAGAGTTGCATCGTGTACGGAAGAAGTGATCTAGTAAACAAGTTTTATTGTCAAATCAGAAACATACAATGATTAGCAAAATACTCAGAAAAAATTAAGTCAACTGCAAAGATACCCATCCCAACTCCAAATCATATTTCTTTTTGCAAGTAAAATTTGATATAAAGTAATTTCCTATACTTTTTAATTGCATTTTTTTAAGGTCAGTGGAGCTGGCGTGTCACAATGAATAAAGATTGGGTTCATCTTAACAAGTAATGAAATATGACCCAATTAGTATTTTAATATATAATAGATATTAAGATATTACATTCTTTTATAACCACTATTTTATAATTTATAGAGATACAACAGCATATAAAGTGGCAGTTCATCAGTTTGTGGAAATTGCAAAGTCAACTGCTGAGGACCCAAACTGGATTAGATGTCCATGCAGAGATTGTCAAAATTTCTGTTGTGGAAATGAGGATATGCTTTTACTTCATTTGCTCAAGCGTGGAATGGATATGACTTACACAAATTAGATTTGGCATGGGGAAGGATTGAATGCGAAGAGTTTCACTAAGGAATCTGTACTGCCTAGATAGAATAATTGAAGATGCATATGTTGATAATAAGGGTATTCATGAATCTAATGGTAAAGAGGGAGAGGATGACTTAACAAATATGTTGAAGGACGCTAATATTTCTTTATATTCTGGTTGCGCTAAATACAGTAGGCTATCAGCAACAATTATTCTATATAAGCATAAATCCATGTACGGTGTTTCTAACAAATGCTTTAATCATTTTTTGGAGATATTGCATGATATGTTACCTGATGAAAATACAATTCCAAAATCCGCACGAGCTGCACAACAATTAATTAAGTCATTTAAACTTGATTGTGAAATCATACATGCATGCGTCAACGATTGTTGCCTATTTAGAGGTGAGTTCAAAGACAATGATGAATGTAGGAAGTGCCAATATTTGACTAACAGTAAGGATCCGAGTTTTAGTTGTTATATTTTTGTCTTGGATTCTTGATTAGTTATACCTGCATCAAAAGTAAAGGTGTGATTATGAAAGAGAGCAGATTGGAGAAGTTTTTTAGTTCAAGAATCATGAGAAAAATATGAAGATGAAGGAATATATGCATATTATGTGGTGAGAGATTAAATGACAAAAAGTCAGTTGAGGTTCCCAAAAAAGTCAGATGAGGGAATATATGCATATATATGCATATTATGGGGAAATGAATGTCACATGACTAGATTCACATCCTTAGGATATCATAGGTGTATACAAAAAAATGGTCGGTTCGGGTTTTCCATTGGGGTCTTGTATCAATGAGCTCACAGATGGGGTCTCAAAATAAGGAGAAAGATCGGGTCTCGCATGATTAGGCCCCTACATTTGTTTGTAATGAGTGTTTAGAGTGAATGCATACACATTAGATGATGCAGCTACAAGTTTTTTCTCTGAGACTATCTGAATCTGTTACACACACACACACACACACACACACGTATGTAATGAGTGTTTAGCGTAAATGCATACACATGAGATGATGCAGCTACAAGCTTGTTCTCTGAGTCTGTCTGAATCTGTTTATGGCACACATTAAGGTATGAGGTACAAACTTAGTGGATATGTATGTTACTATTGACATATTTGTTTTTGTTGTTGGTGGAAATGGAACTCGATAACCATATTTAACTGAAACAAATTTAAATTAGGATATAATATGGATATTTGCCAGATATTACTGAATCTGAATAATACTAAAGTTTAGTGAGAAAATGAGTTAATTTTTCAATTTTATTCCTTTCATGTATAAAATACAATTTTTTTACAAACTTGCATTATTGGATATTTACACACAACATATGGCTAATTCCCTTTACCATTTCTTGCTTAGGTTCGTTATTTAGCTTCATGAAGTTACTTTAATAAACATTGCATGCCTTGTCTTCTGATGTGGGCATATTGTGTGATTGAAACTTTCATCCTATTTCTTTCAGATAAGCTGAGTCCATGATTTATGTAAGTTTTTGTTTATTTACATTTATTGGATGTAACTATGAACATTTCATCACCAAAACTGTCATACAAGTATCATATATTCAGAGTTGGGATATAACTTAAAGATTAAAATTTCGTGTGGCCCTATTAATTATTGCATACTTCATATATATGAAAACTATCATTTTATTGAGCTCAGGCTGTTGTACAAGTGTATAATGCTATATACATCTCTTCAACTCTCATTGCAGGTCATGGTCGTGGGCGTGGGCGAGGAAAAGGTCAAAATCGAGGAAGAGAGGACGTGATGGACCGATGATGAATGGAGGAGGATCTGGAAGGGCTAAAATAGTCAACTGTGTTGCTTTTAGTGTTTTTGGATTAATAACTAGTCTTTTTTAGTATATGCACTTTTTGACATATAGCCCATGGAAGGTTGTACTTTATATCATGATGGGCTGATAACTGTGATTTTCATGTGTTTCATTTTTAGATTCAACTAATTGTAGTGCATTTTAAAATTATTTTTAGCAAAAGGCTTTTGACTGTTTGGTATATGTTCAATTTTGATGTTTTATATATATGCATCGGGAGAATTTTCAAAACTTTTCTATGCATCTGTAGATTTTTTTTTTTTAATTTTTTTTTTTTTTTGCATACAGGTCAAAATAAATAGCGTTTTTAAAATGCTGTGAAAAAAAAAACCACTCTTACAAACGATAGCATTTTCGAAACGTTATTAAAGGCATAGTGTTTGGAAAACACTATAAATACAATAGCGTTTCGACAAACGCTATTGTATTTATAGCGTTTTCAAAACGGTATAAATATGATAGCATTTGTTGAAATGCTATGGTATTTATAGCATTTCAAAAACGCTATATATACGATAGCGTTTGTCAAAATTCTATCGTATTTATAGTGTTTCGAAAATGCTATATATACGATAGCGTTTTCGAAATGCTGTGTTTTTCATAGCGTATTTATAGCGTTTTCGAAATGCTGTGTTTTTTATAGCGTTTCGCGGAAACGCTATAAACATACCATAGTGGGGGTATTGACAGCGTTTGCAAAACGCTGTCATATGTCTTTAATAGCATTTACAAAATGCTATCAAATGGCATATATGTTGTAGTGATTACTTTTTATATGGCGAGGGTAGAGGGGTACTTATAGTCATATTGGGGGTCAGTTTCAAGATAATGATTTATCTCTACTTCCCAGTGTTTTTGGATTGAATCAGTTATCTCTTGTTCGTGAAGAGATAAGAGTAGTTGAGGGGATTTGAGTTTTAAACTCTCCTTTAGAGCCTCCACTATCGTTTGTTAAAAAGTCAAAAAAATCCTATTTAGGCAATAGCGTCTCCACTATCATTTGTTAAAAAGTTATTTTTTAGAAGAGTAGTGAATAGTGGATGGCTAAATATCACAGTAGAATTTGGCAATTGCTAAATATAGAAGACGAAAGATCTTCTTTCGTCTGTGAATTTTTAAATATTAAAAGAGGATGGACAGAAGATCTTCTTCTGTCTGTGAATTTTTTCAATATTAAAAGAGGACGGACGGAAGATCTTCTTCCGTCCACCAAATTCTTTAATATATATTTTTTTGAAAAATTACTTAAATTTCATTAAAAATTACAGAAATGCCATTTCAATAAATAAACAAATAAATTTAAAAAAAACCCTTGGACGGATGGTCTTCTTTCGTCTTGCACTTTCTCAAAAAAAATCTTTCACTATTTACTAAATTGTCATCCAAATATTTACGGAAATGCCATTTTAGCAATTTAAAAATTCAAGAAAAGAAAAAAATCCAAACGGAAGATCATCTTCTGTTTGGCTATAAAATAAAATAAATTAATAAATTTTTTTTGGACAAACGGAAGATGGTCTTTCGTCGCACAATTTTTTAATATTAAAAAATTTTAAAAAGGGTTAGACCCAGGATGATCTTCTGTCTAAATATTTTATTATTTTCGATTGCAAAATTTAGCTCTGCACGATAGCAGCGCTACCCGTCTATTGCTATTTGCCAAATGCCAATATCCATATTTGAGCAGCAACGATAGTGGATGCCCTTAGATAAGAGATGTGGTTTTTGAACTGTCTCTTATAGATAATCATAAGTTTAAATCATTTTTAAATAATCTGGACTCATTTGTATGGGGCTGTTATGACAACCACATAAGAAAGATCCGTTGTTGGGTTATTGGGCTTGAAAGATGCCTAATTTCCATTCATGGATCCGTTTATAGGTGAAATTACCATTTTACACCTGAGAGCTTTAAGATTTGTGCTCGATTTGAATGGTCCCGATTTAGTTCTATTTTTACCTATATCACAAGTACCCCACTTCCGAAGACCGAGTTTCACAGCCTTTGAGGAATAGTTCGCCCATTTTTAATGGTTTACAGAACTTATCGGAGTTCTCAGGGAAGTTGGATCTTGCACAAGGTGTAATGGTGTTTTTCTGAATTTTTTCTGATTTTAAAGATTTTTTTGAATTTTTCCAATTTTTAATCATTTTTCGATTTTTTTTTCAATTTTTGAATTTAAATAATTAATTTTCAAAAAGTTTAATTAAATATTCGAATTTAATAATAATATTTTCGGAGTTTAAAATTATTTTCGAAATTAATAATTAAAAAAATTTAATTATTTTTTTATTTTTTAAATTTTTAAATAATTAATTCGATTTAATAATTAAATAAGGAAATTAATTAAAAATGAAATTACCTTGATGACGTGACGAAATGTAAATCGTTGATGACGATCGAGCGCAAATTGGGAGGAGAAATTTTCTCTTATTTCTTGATCAGGGGCAGCTTTAAAGCCAAATGTCGCTGCTAAAACTCATTTGTCGTTGCGAAAAATATTTTTGGCAACGACATTTGTCGTTGCAAGGTCGTTGCGCGTCTGGGCGTTGCGAAAGATTTTGACTACGAATTTCTGTCATTGCCAGACATAGATTTTTCGCAACGACATTGTCTTTGCAATATATTTTGTCGTTGCCATACCTAATTTCACCTGTGCTAAGGTATAAAATCAATCGCAACAACTTTTGTCGTTGCCAAACATACTTCATATATTTGGCAACGACTTATATCCTTGCTAAAGATGTTTTTTTCGCAATGAATTATTGTCGTTGCCTTACATTCTTTCTATTTTGGAAACGATTACTGTCGTTGACAAAACTCGACTGTTTTGCAATTATTTTTATTATTACTTTGCATTACTTGTATTTTGGTAACAACTATAGTCGTTGCTAAAGTTACCAATTGTCGTTGCGAAAGTTTAATTTTTTTCGAGACAAATTATATATTGTCATTGCATCAGCCCTATCCAAACTAGCATACACTTCAAAAACATTAAAAACCAACATCATTTCAAAAACTATAATATTAAACTTGTCCAACATATTACATTTATGTCATATAAGAAGCAATGCCCAAAATATTACAACCATCAACTTCTCATAAAGATATCTAAGTATCTCATAATCATTTCCATTGTGCATAATAAGCTTAACCATGTTTTCTAATATTCTCTTGACATCTAAACATTGCAACAAAACTGGACGCAAGATTGAAAGAACTGAATCAACTTAGAACAAAAGAACATTTTGGAATGAATATTCTCAGAAAATACAAGTAGCAAAAAATTGGGGTTGATGTTGGAGAGTTAATAACCTAAACCAACAGCTAACTCATATAAGATATAACTAAATCATACACTGTCAAAATATGATACAAAAATATATGCTCCCCAACCAATGGCTTCATTCCCTAATTCTCCAAATACAGTCCCTTCTATAGTTTTAATGTATATTCATTAATACTGAAGGACCAGAGAACTTTCGAGGATTAACACAAGAATGCATGATTTTTGTAGCTCAAATTCTCATCCTCGTAGTACCTACATATTTGAAATAATGATTAGTCCAGCAGTATACAATAAAACTATGAAAGATTGCCAAAACTATTGGAACTTGTATGCACAAATATAATTTGATGGATACATGAATTATTTTTATAAAACAAAAGATACATTAATAGCATCAAGAAATAATGAAAACCAAACTAGAATTAAAGATTAAAACTACATTTGAAAGCATTTTGACAACCATTTAAACTAATATGATACGATTTCATAAAGAAATCCATATTTAAATATTTAACAACAAATATACTAGCAACTAGCATATATACACATGAATTAAGTGCACCAACCTGCAACACTGACAAGTTTGCTTCTTAAGTCTTGTATCAATATTTTCATAGTCATAAGAATCTAGGAGAGGGCCACCAGATGCTAAATGTAAAGGGGATGACCTACAATTTGAGATTTTGTTTTGCAGTACAGATACAAGATGAATGCAAATTATTGTGAAAATATTATCATCAACAACCTCAACTTACTCTTTGCAAGGACTTTTGGCACTCTAGTTGAATACGTACTGCATAAACAATAAAGTAGGTATAAGATGATAACACCAAGTAACATCCATCTTGCTACTGCCTGCTATTAGTGTAATTGCTGAGGTAAAGTATTTCAATTGCAAACTCCAATAACATGATGTTTATTGGAGAGTACAGATACCCTTGTTTATTGGAGAGTACTCCAACTCCAATTTCCATTGTTCTAAGTTGATTCAGTTTAAATGTAATTAACTTTTTCAAGGTAATTGCTAGTATTTTAATCTCATCTAAACTGTGACATAATGTTTTAGATAGTGACAAGCTGGCACCACTGAGATGATAAATAGAGTAAAAAAGCTTTGAGTAGTACGCCAGTATGGCTAAAACTCAAGAAATAAATTACCAAAATAGACCAAATTGGCGACTTATGGTTCAAGTAAAATTTTTGCATATGAAACAGGGATATTATATCTAACATACACGATTGTACACTTTTTAACCTAAAGTAACAAAGACATTCCAGAAAAATCACAAGAAAGGGAAGACTTGGTAAACAAACAGAGAAATATGCAGGCCTATACAGACATTTAACTTTCATTTTATATAGGAACATTTATATGAATTAAATTCTCTATGTAGTCAATCCTCTTCATCCGCAATCAAGTTTGGAGTGTTTTGAGGTTGCAGAAGCACCTAGGTAATGGAACTTGTATGTCAGTAACTATTAATACTCAACAATGAACAAACATTCAAGACAAAAGTGTCTAGTTGCACGCACTGATGTCAATCAGTCTGATCATTTTACTATATTAGATTTTACTTTCATTACTTCTAAAGTCTTTCATTTCTTAGTTATGACTAATACTGAAAGATTTGTGTAATACTTCAACTCCATCATAGTCAAACGATGACACATCAGCTTGATTGCATATATTCTCTACTTGTTTTCAACAACTAGATAATTCAGAAAACAACATTCCCTATTTACTAATTCTTGCACCAATAGCCAACTAGTTGCATTGTAGGTTTCAGCTCACAAACGAGGCAGAAAACAAAGAATACCTTGAACATTCGAGAAAACAAAGAATACCTTGACCAGAAAACAAAGAATAAAGATGCTGGGAAAAAAGAGGCATAGCAGAATACCTTGATCACTCGAGGAATTTCATGCACCTCTATTTGTAAGTTGTGCCAACAATTCTTGTTTCATTGCATCCATTGCACGCTGCATATCTTACTTTTGTTGTTCAATTTGTCTTGTTGTTCTTTCTTGAGTTTCTTGCAACTCCTGTATCATTTTCAGCTGCTCTTCAATCTTCTTTTGTTGCTCATTGATCAAGTTTTGTTGCTCAAGTTGCTGTCTTCCTTTACAATAACCTTTTAATGCAGTTCCCTTGCCACGAAAATACCCTGATCTAGGCTTCAAAACATCTAGAAGGATCTCCTATTGAGTCATTGATTCACCATGTGTAGCAACTGCTACTTTAAGTTGCTCCTAATTAAATAACAATAACAAAAAATAAAATTTACCATGAAGCATCTTACAAAAATATGAAGCAAAAGAAGTAGAACCAAGCATGCTATTGCTAGACAACAATCAACAACAGCAACCCAAAAAAGGAAGCAAAGAAAATAAATCTTCTCAAAACTAAGCATGCTATTGCTAGATATACTTCATCTACATTATTTACGATACAACAAAGTAGAACGGTCATGAATTGAAGACTTGTTTACAGCTGCACATCCAGAGGATTATAAATCTTCTCAAAACTGGCTATGCAGAATTATCATTAACTAAACTTAACGCTAAGAAAGATTCTTTTACTGGCCTTTACTATATTGGAGGGCAATGCTAGATAACATCATGAATCAATGTACAATACCATATAAATAAAGGCATAGCACAAAATTTATAACGTACATGTATCTCCTTAGATCGACTATCGTCAGCCCACTCAAGTTTGCCTTGGTCATTTTTTCTTGTGTGCTCCGCAAGCCAAATCACATCAGCTGGTGGCTTCACTCTATTATTTTGTTGTTCCTAATAATGCGTAAAGACATGTATGCCATTATTTATCAATTTCTTTCAAAAATATGTGTAAAGATGCAAAAAATATCAAATTTATAATATTTATCAGTATTGTTTCAAATTCAGCATATGACACGTTCCCAGTTGTATGCTTTGTCCTTTTCTCAGAAGGACGATTTTTGGAATTTCTTCCACTCATCGCCTACAATTCTAATGCGTAAGATATAAGTATAAATAAGATATAAATGATAATCTGTTGGTCTGGGTATCACCTTGAATTCTGCAGAGTCAAATCGTTGTATACAATGTTCCCACTGCTCTTGTGATAAATCAGGAGGAGGATTTCTTAAGCATTCTTCAATAGTTTGTCCACATTCCTCACTCTTATAATAGCTATGCAATCGAGATTTTCATTGTCTATAAAGTCGTTGCATGGTATCAATCGCAAAGGCTTGCATCTTGATGTAAGAACTACATTCCTTAATCTCAAACTTTCCCTACAATAGGAAAAAAAAACAAAAAGTACTATAGAAATCTAAACAAAAGACAAGTTAGCAATTAAAAAAATATTTAAGAAAATTTACCTCTATTTCCTTCCACATCACATCACCAACTGCTCCAAAAGCGTCTTTCCAATTGTATACATTTAATGGAGCCCTTGTCCTGACCACACGACCACATTCATTCACCAAATGTCGAACATTGTCACCAATTGCTCGATCAATGTCATCCGGAATGTAAATTTTCAGCTTGGATTTCTGTCCTTTGATTTTCATCTCAATCACATGACTTTTGTATTTTCCCCTCTCCCCCTTTTGCCTTTTTAACTTACTTGTGGCTAATGACAAATAAAGCTTAATATTAACATATTTAGATTTATATACGATGCATAAGAAATGTGTAGGTTCACAAGAAAAAGGTATTTGTTTTCACCTTCCCCATTTTGAGTAGCATCTGCGTTATTGCCTGAATGTGCAGAACCACGATTTGCTATCACTTGGTCATCTCGTCGTCGATTTCTTCTATTTTCACCAGTTTCTTGTTCATCCCTTCTCGTGGGAGGATTCATAACATCTGGTCCTTCTAGGGTCATGTTTAGCCTTTCAACTAAGTTGTTTTTTCTTTTCCTTTTAACTAACAGATCTGCTATGTGTATGGAGTTTTAAACAATAAGAGTAAGTTATTGTCAAATTCAGTGGGAATTTCAACAATAGATAATTAGTTGTTTAGAAATTACCTCTACTGTCAGCTGAAATGAATCCCTCTGATTCATTTGCTACCACTTGATTTCCACTCAAATTCATATCCACATTATAGTTCTGAGTGTGCTCAATTCGATTCAAGGACTCCTCTTCATTATGACTTGCTAAATTATGACTTGTTCATTTTGCAGCTGGTTTGAAGAGCCTGCATAGCGCCTGGATATGTTAGGATTGTCTTCGTTTTGAACTTGATTTAAGAGTCTCCGAGATCCAGCAGCCATAGTTTGATGATCTCCATGCCCTGTTTCATTTATGAAGCGGCCATATTATACTTAAAGTTCACTTGAGCTTCAAAACAATCAAACCAATATCATGTAATAACTCATACCGTTTCCATCCTTATTGCGATTGCCCACATTCTTTCCTCCCCCTCTTCCAACCATTCTTTACCTGTATGTTCCCTACTTTAATATAAACCACTAGGAAATATTAGTTGTTATAGTCTAAAGAAAATATATATTTCATATTTGAAACAAGCAAATAAGAAGAACTGTTATAGTCTTCATTCTCTCATGCAAAATAATAAAAGGCTGCAATACTATTTATTCCACACAAATGTCACAAGTATGACAAGGTAATGGCAACTGACTAAAGCATATATCACAAAAAACATAAGTAAAAAGGTAGGAAAGCAAATGATTTTTATTCATCCTTCTGCTGAGTCATAATCCATCACTTCCTCTTCACTTGTACCATCAGAAACTTCAATATCACCATCATTGATAAAGCTATCATCTTTTCCATTCTCCTCAATCTCCTTTCTCACTAATTTTACAACACTAGGATCCCTTTCGACCATAAAAGAACCTGTCGCTAAAGAGGCCACCAGAAAGTCCTCATTTGAATGTGTGAAATTATGGCAATTGACATCTGCATCTGCATCGACTTGCTGGTATGCATCCACATCTATTATATCATCATCATCATCATCATCTTTGCTTGGCATATTATAAATATCTCTAGGCTGAGTCTTTATGACAAACTTCCAATCCTCATGTTTCGGATCTTGTATATAAAACACTTTCTCAACTTGGGATTCTAACACATACACTTCATCTGTCTTTAAGGATGCCCTCTTATTCACACTTATCAAGCCATGATCATCCACCTTATATCCTCTACCAAGGTGTTGTACATCAACCCAGGCACATTTAAACACATATGTGCGATTTCCACCAGGATAAGACAATTCAATCACATCCCTCAATACACCATAGTATTCCTTATCTGGAATATCATCCCCTCGCACCATGACTCCACTATTATGAGTTTTTCTATTCTCACACCTATCATCAGTATGAAACCGAAAACCATTTACAATATATCCTGCATAATGCCTCACAGCTCTAGAAGGAAAACAAACTAAATTATATATGTCTGCATCAACTTTCCCTTCTTCATGAAGTTTGCGCACCTGTTAAGGAATATAAATAAGATGGACATTTCATTAACATAACTAGAAATCAGATTAAAGTACTTTAAGCCATCAAACTTACATGCTGATGTATCCATCTAGAGAACTCCAATTTATGCCTTCGCTCGACATTTCTAGGATTCTCTTTCTCCAACTCTAACTTGTGCTCACTACAAAAGAATTATAACATAATATAAATAGTTAGATGCATTATGAAGTCAATTGAATAAAAAGAAAGCATAAAGAATGGAGTTCAAATGACTCTTCCTAAACTTACTTAACAAATTCTATAAGCTCGTCACAATTTAGAAGGATGTACAAATGGATTTGTTCACTCTCTTCGAAGCTGAGATGTAATGGAACCCCTTGTCCTAAAGGACGACCAATGGGTCTAAATACATCTAGATTACTTCTCAAAGTGCCTTCATTCTCATCATCATCATTTTTCCCTTTACGATTAAATTTTGTTTCAACGTCATTCATATATCTTAAGCAAAATGTCAGACACTCATCTGCAAGATAACCTTCTGCAATGCAACCCTCTAGTTGTGCTCTATTTCGAATGTATCTCTTTAATGTCCGAAGATACCTGATGTCATAAGAAAGTTAATTGATTAAAAATAATTAGGAAAAAGAGTGCATATATCTAAGTTTCTAAAAAAATCAAGAAGTGTCATACCTCTCAATCGGGTACATCCATCGATATCGAATAGGGCCTGCTATCTTTGCCTCAGCAGCTAAGTGTACCACTAAATGCACCATTACATCAAAAAATGTAGGTGGGAAAACCAACTCTAGCTTGCACAATGTGTAAGGTATTTGTGCCTCAAGGTCATTAAGTTTCTCCATAGTTATGTTCTTTGAGCAGAGATTTTGGAAAAAAGAACTCAACTCAACTAAAGGCTCGTATACATTATTTGGCAAAAAGCCCCGAGTTGGAAGGGGGAGAAGTTGCTCAATAAAGACATGATGGTCATGACTCTTCATACACGAGATTTTTTTTCCACTATCTTTTACACAACGGGATGTGTTTGATGAGTAGCCATCAGGAGACATGATTCCTGCAAACATCTCACATATTGAAGCTTTAGCATTTGAATTCAAAGCATAAGAGGCTACAGGAATGCGTACTTTGTCTCCGTCCAAACTCGGGTGGAGCTCATCCCGAATGCCCATATTCATCAAATCAATTCGAGCCTTAATTGTGTCTTTTGTCTTACCTTTAATATTCATCAAAGTTTTTACCCAAGATATTATCAGACACATTTTTTATAATATGCATGAAATCCAGATTATGTCGTATTTTAAGTTTTCTCCAATAAGGAAGTTCAAAAAAAATGTTTTTCTTGTGGAAACCATACCAACTGTTTGAGGCATCCTATTTTCTTTTTTGTCCAGCAACCTTGCCAAATTTCTTTTGATTAAATTGATTATAACAATCTAATACTTCATCCTCAGTTAAAGGAACAGGTGCAGACCTTCTTTCCTTTGTATTATCAAATGACTTGCCATCCTTTCTCCATTTATGATTATGAGGCACCCAACGACGATGACTTAAGTAACAACCTTTATTCAATAGTGAAGTGCGCCTAGTATCCTTATGGCAATCAGGACAAGCATGATGACCTTTAGTTGACCAACACGACAAGTCAGCATAGGCAGGAAAGTCACTAATAGTCCATAAAACACTACAACACACGATGGATTTACCGGCGTATATTCCCCGGCGTTTTACCAGAAATGCCGGGGTAGGAAGAGACCAGGAATGGGGCGTCAAACAGGATGGTTATACACCGGCAGCCTCTATAAAATGCTGGGGAATTATGATATTCACCGGCATTTTTTATTAAAATGCCGGTGAAGGCTATATTCACCGGCATTTTAATAAAACACGCAGGTGAAAGTATACAGATAACAAAATCTTCTCCCATTCACCGGCGTTTTTAGTTAAAACGTCGGGATAGGGTCTTGGAATAAATTTCCCCCAAACCCTCTACCATTTCCTCATTCGATCGCAAAAAAAAAAACCCCAATTTTTCCCGCTCTCTCGCGCTCTCCCGCTTTCCCCAATTTCCCCAAACACTATGCATATACTTTCCCCAAAATTTTCATTTCTCTCCTTTCCCCATCGACGCCCCCCTCTCCCGCCGTCGTCGTTTTCCCCCTCCCCCGCCGTCGCCCCTTCCCCCATCGCCGCACCTGCCCCCTTCGCCCGCCCCCCGTCCTCCATCGCGGCCCCCCGCCGTCCCCTTCTCCCAATCTCTCTCTCCCTCTCAAAAACCGCCGTCCCCCCTCCCCCGATCAACTCAAGTAAGGAATTTCAAACCCTAAAGTTTATTCTAGTATGAATTTGAGAATATGAGAATAGGTTAATTAATGATCGGTTCTTGATTAGGGTTAGGGTTAGGGTTTTGATCGATTCTTGATTTATCGTACTAACCGGAATTGATTCTAGTCATGCTTTTGTTGTTTGTAGTTTTTTAGGGGTTAGTATGGTTTTTAGATGAAGTTGTTTGAGCCCAAATGGGCAAAAAGTGATATTTTTGATGGGTTTCTTTGAATGGGATGAGGTTGTTTGAGTTGGAAAGGGAAAAAAAAGGCAATCCTTTTGATGGGTTTTTGGTTGAATGGGTTTGGAATAGGTTGGATGTGTACATTTATGATTACTTGGTGAAGAGGATACTTACTGGCTTTTTTGGTTGAATGGGTTCAAGCTCAAGGATCATATTGCGAAACTTCTTTGTTTCTTGGGTTCTTATAAACTGAGATCATTGCCTTCTTTGTTGAAATGTTATTATAAACTGTGATCTTGATGTTTGGGTAAATATATATTTGGTCTTATAAACTGATGTTTGGGTAATGAAGTTTTATAAGTTTCTATATGTTGCCTCATTCACCATCTGAAAGGTTATTTGGACTGTACTTGGGCTTCAATAAGTTTCTATATATTGGGCTCACTTACGATTACCTGATAACTTATACTCCTCTCCTCACTTACGATTGAGAAGGGATTTGGACTGTACTTAATCTCTCTTTACTTAGCTTAAAGTTCATGATTTATATGCTTCATCTTATATATTGACTTATGTGTATTAGATATAGATTTACGAGGCTTTGTTGATGAAGGATGTGATGATGAAGAAGGTAGTTGATGACAATGAGGTGGTTTGGAGGATTTGGTCAATTTCATATACAGTTAAATCATTTTGGTAACTGTAAGTTCATGCTACTTTGCTACTTTTTTTACTATCGGGTCACACTACTGACTACTTTGCTACTTTTTTTAAACTAGTGATGATGAGATGGGTTATGATTCTGAAGTTGCACACTACGAGTCATTGATTTAATGATTCATTGAAAAAATGATTTAGTGAATTTTGAGTCAGTGAGTGGCACTCACTGACTTCATCTTATATACTGACTAATTTGGATAATATGAGAAATTTGGAGAACAAAGATGAAAATTTTGAGATGTATGAACTGAAATACTATGGCACTGAGTCACTGACTTCATCTTATATTTACTTGTTCTCACAAATACTATGACATAAATTACTCAAGCATGATAAATATAGATCCAACCCAATATAGTTCCATATGCAACTTCAAAATGCACTCAGTAGGACTACTTTTGATATACTGACTAATTTATGAGTCAGTGATTGGCACTCACTGATTATGCTTCTCTAATTTATGCTTTTGCAATTGGTTTTGATTAGTAAAGAGTGTTGAAGGTTTTTTCTTTTTTTGTTTTTTTTAAATATAGCTACACCGGCGTTTTTACAAGCGCCGGTGTAGCTTTCAGCAAAAAACTGGAGATATATATCGGCATTTTAAAAACGCCTGTGTAGGTGATAGCCGAAAACAATGCTTCCAAACGAAACCACACATTCCCCAAACGACCGCCGGAGTAGTTTTAACCTACACCGGCGGTCGTAAAAAACGCCGGTGAATGTCCCTAAGCTACAGCGACGCACGATTCAGCGAAACTTGCACCGGCGATTTATAAAACGCCGGTGGTATCTACAGCGGGGTTTATAAACGCCGGTAAATGTGCAAAAAAATGCCGGTAAAGACTGTTAGTCTTGTAGTGAAAGCATCGCACGCATAACAAAATTTTGCTTCGAATAAGCATCATATGTTTCAACCCCAATCTCCCACAACTTTTTTAACTCTTCAATTAGGGGTTGCAAATATACATCTATGTTTCTTCCGGGGCTTGTGGGTCCAGGTATGAGCAAAGATAAGAGGAAAGATTGTGGTTTCATGCATATCCAAGGAGGCAAATTGTAAGGAATGAGAACAACAGGCCAAATACTATGTTGTGAATTCTCAAATAGCTGAAACCCATCACAAGCTAATCCAAGTCTAACATTCCATGCATCTCTTGCAAATGAAGTATAATGAGAATCAGAAAGATGTCTCATAAACTCATCGTCCACCTGCTCCTCCTTATGCCACCTCATATCTTTTGCTGTCTTCCTAGACATATATAATCTCTACAGCCTAGATGTTATTGGAAAGTATCTCAACACCTTATGAGGTACTTTAGTACCTTTAGAAGGACCTTTGTCAACATTCTTGTACCTAGGTAAATCACAGGTTGGACACCTATCTAACTGCGCATTTTCTTTCATATAAAGAATACAATCATTTTCACAAGCATCAATCTTCACACACTCAAGACCCAAATGAGATATCAATTTCTTTGCCTCGTAATAGGAATTAGGAAGTGTAATCCTTAGAGCTTGACGTTGTAATTTGAGCAAACTATCGAAAGAGCTATCACTCCAATTATTTAAAACCTTTAAATGCAACAGTTTCACAATATAAGACAACTTCGACATTGTAGTGCCATCAGTTGTAAGTGGCTCTTGATATTCTTTCAAGAGGCGGTAAAACTTTTCAGCTTCTCCTCTAGGTTCTTCATTGGACTCATCGTCATTCCCATCATCGTCATTCCAATCACCCCCATCAAAAAGCATACCTGGTACCCCACAAGCATCTTCTAACATATTGATTTCACTATCACCACTTTCAGTCTCATCTCTATTTCCAGGCAGATTAGTGTTGCTGCTACTAGAATGGTTTACTTTTTCACCATGAAGATCCCATGTAGTGTAATTCTCATACATTCCCGACTTCAATAAATCAAATCTCACATCACACCTTCTTTTAAAGACTAAATTATGATAATTATTGCAAGGACATCTAATGGTGGCAGCATCAACACCCTCAAAGATATTAGAAAATGCAAAGTTCAAGAAATCATCAACACCCTCTCTATACTTGGACAATGAATGATCATTTATTTTCATCCATTCCTTATTGAAAGCCATTCCCTAAAACGCAGTTTCAACTAAGTTAATAAAAATTGCAACATACTTCATATAGCACAATACATATCATTTACCTAAACATAAGAACATGTGCAGTATCATAAATATGGCACAACCTTTAGAAGGCAAGAAAGCAATGATTGTAGAGCACTAAAGGGCTAAGAAAGAATACACAACATACTAAGCCTACAAGTGGAGAGGCAGTAAACAATGACATTATAGTAATTAATAGAGTCCAAATAATAGCCAACTAAATTCAATTATTTTAAATACCATTTTATGTTTATGGTGAGACTAATTTATGAATATAGAAATAGTGTCTATTATAAAAAAAATTGAGTAATAAGAGTGTTTTGCCTAAAATAAAGAAAATAGTGATCTTTATTTTGCAAAGACTTAGAAGAAGTGCCTTATGCCAGTACAGTGATCTTCATTTTCCCTCCTTGTATCTACAAGAGAAAAAAACAATCAAATGTCAATATATTAAACCAAAAAAGTAGATCATGTCTTATGTACACAATAATTACTATCTCTTGATTTGAGTTATAAGCAAAAGGTACACAAACAAAGAAAAATCATAAATGCGGCAAATAGGAATGCAAAAAATAGGAATTATAAATAAATACAAAACCAGAAGAAGAAAGAAAAACTCAAATTTAAAAGCATTCCATCCTTTTCTTCATAATGTAAAACTCAAAACTTATAAATGCAAAACCAAAAGAAGAAAGAAAAAAAAAGAAAATCTAACTTTGAAGTGAATGTGATCAATTATTGTTCTCTTTTACCAGAGGAAGTGCCTTATGCACCTCATATTCTTATCTCCTTCTAATTTCTATTTCATCAATTTCATAAAAGCACATATACAATAAATGAAACCAAAATAATTCTTATCTCCTTCTTTTCTATTTCTATTTATATAGAATCGAATTCCTTCTTTCTTATTATTTTTCTTTTTAAGTGAATCATTTTAACTGATTCTTCCCTAAAGTGAAGTACATTAAGAAAGTCTATAGAGTAATTCAATTTTTAGAATGCGTTCAAAATCATTATTAGTGGTATTAGTAGCATTAGTCATTTACATTAATAAATTGAAGATGAAAGTAAACTGGGTGGAAGAGTTAGCTAGAACTAATTAATGATTGGGTTAGTGGTATGATCTTGTTATTAGAACCTGCATTAAATGATCAAATGTGATGCCAAGCACCAAAAGCAACAATACTCAAATTATTAAATGTGGCTTGAAGTTTATACAGGTTAGTAGAAAGTGGGGCTGGGAATCACTATCTAGCACATACTTCTCAAATTCGATCAAGACATTTTTTTCCCCTTCTTCTGTGACATGAAACAATTTCAAGACATGAAACACATAGCAAAATAAAGTGACACAAGCAATTTGGAGTCATCATTTTTGCCTCTTCTACCTATTCAGAACATAACCAATTGAACAAGCTAAAGCCCCTCTGCCATTTTAAATTGCTCCTAGACATCATCATACATTATCAATACAAATATAAGGAAACGAGTCTTATGAGATTCTCCACAAGAGAAATTTTTTTTTAAAAATCAATACATCATACATTGCTCCTAGACATCATCATACATTATCAATACAAAATTTTTTAAATTTTTTTATTAAATTTCCCTTCATCCTTTCCGTTCCACAAAAGAAAAAAAAGAAGAAAAAATCTAATCGAAAACAACCAAGATTCAGAACATGAAACTTAAAATCGGATTGCGTCATCGATTTCAGATCTAACCTCGAAATCTGACGGTCGAGATCGATGGATCCAGAAGATCTCCGTTCGATTCTGAAGACAACCGGCCTAGATCTGTGGTCCCTGATCGACACAGCGATCTCAATCGCCGCCGCCGACCAGGTATTCCGTCAGAAGAGAGGGGACGAGTTGTTGTGGGGCTAAGATGGAGTAGTAAGGGTTTGGGGAATTTGGTGTGGTGGCGGGACTGAGAAATGCTAGGGCGGGGATATGGGAAAAATTTTGGGGAATTAGGAAAGAAGTTCTATTAAGTTAAATTATTTTATTTATTTTTATTTTTATATATTTTTGGCAACAATACTGTTGTTGCAGTAGATATAAGGAAATATACGCAATGACATTTATCGTTTCCAATTTACACAATCTGGCGGGGGGATTTGCAAAGGCCCGCGCAAGTCATTTTGGAGGAGGAAAATTTTATTTTATTTTTAGCAACGACTTTCGCGTTGCCATAACTAATTTTCACAACGACTAAAAAGTCGTTGCCAAAACCTTGTTGCGAAAAAGGGTTTTCCTTGTAGTGAATTTTTCGGCGCGCGCCACCGATCGATCACGATGGCTCGGCGTGCTGACACGTGGAATTAACCATTGACTGGTCAATGTTGACTGTTGACTGGTAACGTTGATCGCTGACTTTTTTTGGCGAATCTCAACCGTCGATCAAGATCGAGCACGGATAAGGAGGAGAAATTTTTTCGCCATTCTCAGTTCAGGGGTAGGTTTGCTTGGTGCGCACCACCAAGCTTCAGCGATGCTTCGGATGGTCGACACGTGGTGTTGACCGTTGACCCGGTGAATTTTTTTTTATATCGAATCTCAGCCTTTGATCAAGATCAGGTGTAGGTTGGGATGAGAAATTTTTCACCATTTTCAGCTCGGAGACACGTTTGTTAAGCATAGCATGTGCAGTACACGTGTTTTTTGATTGATTCCTAGTTGTTGGTCCCGATCTGGCACCGATCGGGAGGAGAAACTTTTTCGCCATTTTCAGCTCAGGGGCACGTCTGCTCGGCGTAGCATGTGCCGTACACATGCTTTTTTCGAAGCTCGGTGTAGCCCGTGTGGTACACGTGCTCTTTCTTTTGATCGAATCTAGGCATTGATCACAATTTGGCATGAATTTTGAAGAGAATTTTTCACCATTTTCAGTTCGGGGGTATGTTTGCTCGGCGTAGCACGTGCAGTATACATGCTTTTTCAAAGCTCAGCATAGTACGTGTGGTACACATGTTTTTTCAAAGCTGATGATGTGGTGAAATCTAAAGCGTCGATCGTGCGAGCGCGGATCATGAGGAGATCGTGATTTTTCTCTTTTGGAGCTTCTTCTTTTTTTTAATAGCACGTGCGGCGCACATGTAATATGTAGCTCGGCTGCAAAATAAGTTGCTGAAGATGAAATTGTTCGGAGTCGAACCTGGGCTCTTTGAAAAGGGAAATGAGCAACCTAACCACTTGACCAACTTGCTTTCTTCTAGAAGTTAGCTATCACATTTTATTTAACTTGGTGGCGCGCTTTTGAGATATCTACATGGTGCTGCGGTATAATGAACTTTTCCGGTGCTACAGAAGTCTGATTGCAGTGTGACCCCTCGTTTCGAACCTGACCCGAAGATCTAAAATTTTTCTTTAAAAGTCAGCAAAAGAATCACCCATCTTTAGGGTCAAAATAGGCCTACAATGTTTTTGCCTCCGTGAAGTTGAGAAGAGTCTGGATGTCAGGGATCTACGAAGAGGAGTTTCTCCATTGAGGAGTTAAGAAGAAGAGCTTGAAGAGGGGAGTTCGGCGACTGTTACAGCTCGGCAAGGATTCAAACTCTAGCGGAGATGGGTCGGATCTCGGCGAGGAGCTTTGGCAAGTTCGACGAGGAGTTCGGCAACTTCGGCAAGTTCAGCGAAAGTAGAGGTGGTTTGGCAAGTCGGCAAGTTCGGCAAAAGGAGAGGTGGTTCGGCAAGATTGGCAAGTTCCGAATGTTAGAGGTGGCTCGGCTGCGCAACACGTGTCCCGTTGACCATTGACCGTTGACTGTTGACCGTTGATCGTTGACGGTTTTTTAGCGTTTTCACGATCGGGGGCACGTTTGTTCTGCGCATGACACTGAACATTGGAGGTAGTTCGGCTGCGCAACCAGTCAACATTTTTTTGGTGTTTTCACGATTGGGGGCACATTTGCTCGGCACGCGACTCTGAACTACCACAATGCTTTGGCGTGCTGACACGTGGCCGTTGACCGTTGACCGTTGACCGGTCAATGGAGTTTTGCTCCGTTTTCGATCGGGGGCGCATTTGCTCGGTGCACGACTCCGAACTGCTTCAATGCATTGGCATGCCGACACATGGCGCTTTGACCATTGACCGTTGACTCGGTCAACTTTTTTTTGGCTCGCCGCAGTTATGTTTAACCAGCTCTACCAGTGCTACAGAGTTTTGATTGGAGCATGTGACCTCTCATTTTGAAGGTGACTCAAAGATCTATAATTTCTTTTTAGGAGTCTGCTGAAGAATCATCTGTCTTTAGGGTCAAAACAAGCCCGCAATATCTTTGTCTTTATAAGGTTGAGAAGAGCTTTGATGTCCAGAATCTCCGAACTAGAGCTTCGTTGTTGTGGGCTAAGGAGACAAGCTTCACCATGGAGGAGCTATGAAAGAGCCATTCGGGAGGCAAATTTGAGGAGCAACTCTAGGGGTGAGCTGAGCTCCAATCTCGTTTGGAAGAAGGTCGCTCGAGAGGCAAACGGGATGAAAAGCATGACTAGGCTCTAGGAGAAAGCTGCTCGGGAGGAGAATTTGAGGAGAAACTCTAGGGGTGAGTTGAGCTCCGAACGTGTTTGGAAGAAGGCTGCTCAGGAGGTGAACGAGATGAAGAGCATCACTAGGCTCTAGGACAGAGCCGTTCGGGAGGAGAGTTTAAGGAGCAACTCTAGGGGTGAGTTGAGCTCCGAACTTGTTTGGAAGAAGGCCGTTCGGGAAGTGAGCGAGATGAAGAGTATCGTCTGGATTTAGGAGAGAGCAGTTCGAGGTTGTTTTGGGAGCACTCGAATGGCAAGACAAGCTTCGAACACTTGCTCGGGGGCAAGAGGCTAGAGCGGCCTTGCGAGCCACGAGTAGACTCTGAACACCAGCACGAAGAGTTTTTATAGCACTCGAATGGAGAGTTGTGCTTCACATACTTGCTCGGGGGCAAGTAGCTAGAGAGACCCTATGAACCATGAATGAACTTCACACTTGTCTGGGGTTGTTTTGGGAAACTCGAATGGCGAGCCGACCTCGCATTCTTTCTCGGGAGCAAGAAGCTAAAGTGTCCCTATGAACCGTATGACGATGACTTTTTGGAGCACTCAACTGGTGAGCCGAACCCAACGCAATTGCTTGGGAGTATGTGGTTAGAGCAGCTCTATGAACCATGAATGGACTACGTACATGTCCATGGTTATTTCAGGAGCACTCGAATGGTGAGCCGACCCCGCATACTTGCTCGGGAGAAAGTAGCTAAAGTGTCCCTATAAACTGTGAATGGACTCCGAACAAGGTGACGACGAGATTTTGGAGCACTCGAATGGCGAGTCGAACCCCGCGCATTTGCTTGGGAGCATGTGGCTAGAGCGGCTCTGTGAACCATGAATGGACTCCGCACTTGTCCGGAATTGTTTCGGGAGCACTCGAACGGCGAGCCGACCCTGCATACTTGCTCGGGAGCAAGTAGCTAAAGTTGCACTATGAACTGTCAATCGACTCTGAACAAGGTGACGATAAGGTTTAGGAGCACTCGAATGGTGAGTCGAATCCCACACACTTACTCGGGAGCATGTGGCTAGAGCGGCTCTATGAATCATGAGTGGACTTTGCACTTGTCCTTTGGAGTGCTTAGTGAAGGGATGGTGTGGCTCGGGGGGTGAACTATGTGCCTAACTCATTGTTTGCATTCGATGTACTTGTACAAGAATTTTGCGAAGAAAAATACTAAAAATTTATTGAAGAATAAAACTAAGTGGCTGCTTTGATGCTAGCCATTATTACATGTTGTGACCATTATAATTATCGGCTTTTATTACATGTTTGAATCTAACTACTGGGGAAGGGCGTTAAGCACCCTTGTTGTACTTCATCGGGTGCTCGGTGTTCCGAACAAAAGATTTTGGTTCTCCCTAATGCAAGCGACGAGTTGCTCCTTAACTTGATGTGGGAGTGCCTTGTTCACCCAAAGACACTTGGCTTGATCCTCTTGGGAGAAGGATATTTCTACTAGTTCTTCTAAGGGTTCAGAGTTTGTTTGTCCTCGCTCTTGGGGGGCTCCATAGCGTCGAGGGGGAAGACCGAGCGGCCCATTATGGCCGTGTAACATGCCCAAGCAGTTTTTTGGCTTCCTTTGGCTTTCCCTACCCCTACTTCTATAAGGAACTTTATCTCATGTGGTAGACTGAGGCAATCGCGTGAAGGGCTACTAACCCCAGGCGACCAAAGACGACATTGTAGGTGGACTTCATGTCGATAACCATGAAATTGAGTGCTTCCGTGCGGGTAGTTGGAGCTTACCCCACAGTTACATCAAGGGTGACTATTTCCTCGATTAGAACTAGGGGCTCCAGAGAATCCATGGAGAGTATTCCCGGTAGTCTTGAGGTAGTCTCGCTTGAGCTTGAGGACCTTGAATACATTCAGAAAGATGAGTACCGAGCTGCCATTATCTACTAGGACGCAGCACATCTCATGATTGACCAAACGTATGCTAATTACTAGTGCGTCGCAATAAGGTGTTTGAACACCTTGTAGGTCTTGGTTTGAAAATGTGATTGGGACATCCGAGTTCTTGGGAGGGGGGATATTATGCACCGGGTTCACTTTTCAGAGAAATGCTTTCCTGGAGGGTTAGATGATCCCCCCATAGATCCCCCATGGATTGAGTGGAATATCTCCAAGCGCCTCGAGTCTTGGGACTCAACTAGTTTTTCTGGTTGCTTATTAGCTTCTTTTGGAGGAGGTTCTGTGTCGTTCCTTTGGGCAAACTTGGTGAGGTACCCCCGTATGAACAAAGCTTCTAGCTCGTCTTTGATGGCTCGACAGTCATCAATAAGATGCTCGTGATCTCTGTGAAACTCGCACTACTTATTCCTATATCTTCTTCCACTTGGGGCATTCATCTGGGTGGATGTCGAAGGAGTACCTCCTTTCCCACTTCCATGAGGATTGTAGAGATGTTGGCATTAAGCGGAGTATACTTCTCAAATCGAGGCATTGGAGGTGGACAATGCTAGCCTGTGGCATCCTTCTGGGACTTACTGGGTTTATCTTCGTTGATGCTCTTCCATTTGTTCCCGGATGAGATCACCTTCTGTTCTTGAGGTTGAATAGCATCCTCCACTCGAATGTCCTTCTCGACTCTTTGGAGGAGGTCAGAGAAGCCCTGAGGAGGTCTTTTGACAAGAGAGGCTTTGAGGTAATCATGATTTACATTGTGCATGAAGGCAGCTATGGCTATGGATGAGTTGAGTGAGGAGATGGATTGAGACTCGGTTGCGAAGCACCGAACATAACTCTTGAGGGACTCTCCGTCTCTTTGCTTCAAGTCAAGTAGGGAGGCACTTGTCTTTTCTGCCTTGCAGCTAGTGATGAAGTGCGTGAGGAAGAGCTCCTCATGTTGATCGATTGAGAAGATGGACCCTGGAAAGAGTTGAAAGAACAACTCTCGTGCGGATCCCTTCAGGATTGCTTAGAAAGTCTTATAGAGGAGGGAGTCAGATGCTGGGTGGATCATCATGAGGGTTTTAAAACTCTCAATGTGGTCTACTGGATCGGTTTTCCCATTGTATGACTGGAAGGTTGGGATCTTGAAGTTAACAGGGATAGGAGCCTCAATAATCTTCTTAGAGAAGGGGGATCTGACGGGATGATAAATTTTTTCATGTTTTTCTTCTTCCTGCTTCAGCAGTGCTAGACGATTTTCCATTTTTCGGAGGCATCGAAGGATGACATCCGCTTGCTGATAAGATCTGGTGGACCTATGAAACTCTTCGCGTTGCAGAGGAGTAGAGCGGTGAGGACTGGTTCATCGGGTCTTAGGAGATATTATGTCAAGCGCCGGAAGAATTTCATCTCTGAACTCTCGGAGTTCTGCTCTAGTGACGAGTAATTCTTCCTCCTTCCCTCTTCTAGGATCTATTCTGCTGCTTGGGGCTGGATGCCTCATCTCTCAGAGAGGAGTTCTTTTGTGGTCCCTTGGGGAGCTGTGGATTCTTCACCCCCAAGGAGAGAGGGATCCTCTTCGCCTTATGGGAAAAGGATTTCTTCCGCGCCCCCTTGGAGAGAGGAGCTCTTCTAGAACGTGGCTTCCGAGGAGAGGGACTGTAACACCCCGTAATTTCAAGAGATATAATATAGTAGTATATATATATATATATATATATATATATATATATATATATATATATATATATATATATATAGGGTAATGCTCAGTTGAAAATGCAAATGTCTGTGAAAACGTGGAAAACCACTAAGGCCGTTGTTTGAGACAATGGCCTAGGTTCGTTTTCACGTTTTCACAGACATTTGCATTTTCAACTGAGCATTACCCATATATATATATATATATATATATATATATATATATATATATATATATATATATATATATATATATATATATTAAAAAAAAATGGTTGCCCCATAGAATATCTATGGGAGTGGTTAATGTGTTTGTTGGCCGAGTGGGGTCCACGGAAGGGCAGCAGAGCTGCTTCTGCTGACGTGGCATGGGGCCCAGGTACAAGGGGCAGGCGCTATGCTCTGTTGGTGTGTCGACGTGGCAGTGGGCCCCCCTCTTTGATGTGCGTGCTCGCAAGAGAGAGGAAGAATGTGGGGGATTGATTTGTCCCACATCGGAGGATTGCATGATTAGTTAATAATTAAATAATATTGCCTATGGTCAAAAGTGACTAATAAGCTATAGCACATTTTGAGAGGCAGACTGTGGTTGGCAGTTGTACTATAAATAAATAAACTTATCTGAGTTTGGGGCCGGAGCATTACAAATGGTATCAGAGCCGACTTTCGACACCGATTGTGGGTAAGAGTGGGTGAGATGTGTGCCTGGCTGAGGACAGTACATTGGTAGAGAGACTAGGGGCAGTACGCCGTACTCCACTCCACATTGGCTACAAAGGCGATCCTGTATCAGCTTGTGGGTCCCGGGCTTAGCGTGGACGCTGAGTTATTAAGGTGGGGTGTATGTAATACCCTGTATGAGATGGACCTTCATGGTGGGTTTCATGGTGGGCTTAGTAATTAATTCATGGTTAAATGGGCCTATAGAATTGGTAGTGTGTGTATAGAGCCTATAGAAAGAATGAATTAATTATTTTGGGGCCATGGTGTTCATGGTAGGTGGTGGTGACTTCGTCCCACATGGAAGGTGAGTTAGGATTGTGTGTGTATATATTAGGAAGCCTATGATCAATAGGCACAAACTAGTCATGACACCTTTTGAGAGGCAGCATGTGGTGTGCAGTTTTTAGAATTTGTTTGGGCGGAACCCGGGGCGTTACAAATGGTAGCAGAGCCGACTTTCGACACCGAGTTTGGGTCAGGGTGGGTATGCCTGAGAGGAAGTTGAGGTCAATACGCTGGCAGTTTGGCCAAAGGCAATACGCTAGAATTAGTTGAATTAGGGCACACCATTCCACATCGACTATAAAGGAGATCCTACACTAGGTTGCATGCTTCGTACTCAGCGAGGACTCTAATTTCTAAAGGGGGGTGTATGTAACACCCCATAATTTCAAGAGATATAATATAGTATTATATATATATATATATATATATGGGTAAAAGGGATATGAGCAACTTGCTCATTTAGTAAATGAGCAATTGATTATGTGGCATGCATGTGATACATTGGACAACTAACTCATTTAATGATTTTTCAATCACATGTATGCCACATCATCAATTGCTCATTTACTAAATGAGCAAGTTTCTCATATCCCTTTTACCCTATATATATATATATATATATATATAAGAAATAAGAGGTTGCTCCATAGAAGTTCTATGGGAGTGGTTCATGTGATTGTTGGCCGAGTGGGGCCCACGGAAGGGCAGCAAAGCTGCTGCTGCTGACGTGGCATGCGGCCTAGGCACATGGGAGCAGGCGCTGTGCTCTCTCTCTCTCTCTCTCTCTCTCTCTCTCTCTATATATATATATATATATATATATATATATTAAAAAGAAATAAGAGGTTGCCCCATAGAAGTTCTATGGGAGTGGTTCATGTGATTGTTGGCCAAGTGGGGCCCACGGAAGGGCAGCAAAGCTGCTGCTGCTGACGTGGCGTGCGGCCCAGGCACAAGGGAGCAGGCGCTGTGCTCTGTTAGTGTGTTGACGTGGTAGTGGGTGCCCCCATGCTTTGCTATGCGTGCTCGCAAGTGAGAGGGGAAGAGTGTGGGGGAATGATTTGTCCCACATTGGAGGATTGCATGATTAATTAATAATTAAATAATGTTGGCCATGATCAAAAGTCGCCAACAAGCTATAGCACATTTTGAGAGGCAGCCTATGGTGGGCAGTTGTACTTTAAATAAATAATAAATTAATAAATTTTTCTGATTTTGGGGCCGGGGCATTACAGGGACTCCTTGCGCCTACCTAATGTGACAGATGTGGCCTGCTTGAATGGCCCCTACGTTCGGACTCCTACTGTCTGGAGTTTATGAGATGGCGGAGATCTTGTTGAGGTTGAGGTGTAGAACCCCGTATTTTCAAATATTATTTTAAAGATTTGAAAATAAATTAAAATGATTTTCTGAAGAATTAATTAATATTTTCTAGAGATTTATCTTTTTACACGTGCGAAACACGTGCAAATATTTTTGGTGTAAATAACCAATTTTATATTTTTGGTAAACTCTCCTAAAGTTAAGGGAGTATATTCTAAAATTTGGGATTTTTCTGAGTAGCGAAACTATTTTTATAAATACCTCGAAAGGGAGGGGCTTTTATGTAAAAAGTCGTTTGGATCTTAAATAAATTATGAAAATTCGTTTTTACTGATATTTTGGTTCTCCATGATTATCATTTGAATTTAAATATATTTAGATTTTATTTAAAGTCGATTTGGTGAAGATTTAAACAAAAAGGGTGTTTTTGCAAATATGGAATTCATGTAGAATCTTGTGCAAATGTTTTTCTGGAGAGTAAAAGTCAAATATTTTGATTGGAAAATATAATATGTGTTATTAGATATTATTTCGGATTTTTCTGGATTTTTATGAATATTTTATGATGTAATTGCAAATATTACAAAAGGGAGGGCTTTTGTGCAAAATCGCCATCCTGAGTTGTAAATCCGAATTTTTCTTGTTTACTGGGCTGCTCTAGATTGTTGGACAACTCAGTGATAAAATATTTGATTTAGTTAATCTATTTTATCTAAGAAAAGGTTATATATGTAAGTTTACATTTTGGGAGGACTAATTTGCAAATACATTTCTAAAACCCTAAATCTGATTTCCGGCCTGTATAAAAGAGAGTGTGCAGCGGTCTTTCGCTGCACAACTCAAGATTTATTATATTATTATTTTCTTGGTGATCAAGGGGAGGATTTTGGATCTCGCGAAAGGAGAGGCTTTCTTGTTGGATATCTTCATTCCTAAGGTGAGTGACATTATTTTGTTTTATTTGTTTTGTGTATGTTGTAGGTGAATGACATAATTGTTGTTGTTTTGTTTGTTTCTCTTTGATTTGTGTGTATCATATGAGAATGATATGAATGTTTAGATTGATTTGGATGTTGAATATGTTGGATGGATGAAAATTTGGATCTTTGATAAGAACCCTAGATATTCGTATGAGAATGATTGTAGATTTGTTGAGAACTTAATATAAATTATTAGTAGGCTAAAAATGTTGGATTATTGCGGATTTGGTTGAGTTCGATAGATGTCATGCATTAATTAAATTAAAGATGAGATTTTTGGATTATTGGTGAGTTGGATAAAAACAACTTGACCATGTTGAGGATAAATTCGTTTTGTTTATGAATCAACTATAGAAAATATTTGAGATTGAGTTGAGGAATTTTGTGAATGATTAATGGTTTAGAGGACCATGTTTTGAGGATTTGAGTTATGAGGATTTAAATTTGGGATTTGTGATTTTTTTTGTAAAAGAAGTTGTTTGGACTTGGATTTCTCAAATGCAAAGTTTAAATCTAATTATTTTGGTATTAATAAGATTTGGAAAATAATACAAAGTTATTTTGTTATATGACTGATTCTTAAAACCCTAGTTTTGACATATGTACGACCTAAATTCTTCAGACTGCAGGCCGACAGTCGACTGGTACGACCTTTCAGTCGACTGATACGACCCAGCTGCTATGATCTTTAGTTTCCTTGAAAATCCGTTCTGGACAGTCGACTTAGACCCTTTTCAGTTGACTGGCACACTTAGAATTTATTTTTCAAAGTTATCGTAGATTTTTCTCTGGTAAGTCGACTTATGACTTTTGCAAGTCGACTTATAACACTTAGAATATTTTCTTAAAGATTTCTGGAATTTCTCTCTGGTAAGTCGACTTATGACTTTTAAGTCGACTTATAATCTCTTTTAAGTCGACTTATGACTTTTGCAAGTCGACTTATAACACTTAGTTTATTTTCTTAAAATCATAGAACTTTCTTTCTGGACAGTCGACTTATGCTTTCTATAGTCGACTGGTACTGATGTATTTTTATACTTATGAAGTTTCTTTCAAATGGTTTATTCTCTAGATATTTTGACTGATAACTACTTATACCTTATCTTCTATTAAATATATGATTTCAAGATGTCAAGTTGAGCAGTTTCAGATGTGAGTTTGGTTGAGATATTTGAGTTGAGTCTCTAGAGGATGTGTGTGACCCTAACATACCGGTGTTTGAGTTAATTATGTTTGGGTCTGTTGAGGCATTTAGTTGTTCAGATATTGAGTAAAGTTCGGTAGGGTACACCGACTCTAGGAGATTCTTTAAGTAATTAAATAACCCAAAAATGATAAGGACAAGCACTAGTGGTGATATGACAAACGGGAACATGGGTTATGCACCTCAGTATGGATTTCGGTGTGGGATTTAATCTCCGGAATTATCCAAGTATCTTACTTAGGGTGTGGGATGTATCTCCGGAATTATCTCAGGTAAACTACCTGCAGGTGTGGGATATGTCTCCGGAATTATCCAAGTAGTTACTTGCGGTGTGGGATTGATCTCCGGAATTATCGGAGTCGAGGCGACGCACATGGGGTATTCATGTGATGAGGGTCATTGTTTCGGTGTGGGATTTAATCTCCGGAATTATCCAAGTATCTTACTTAGGGTGTGGGATGTATCTCCGGAATTATCTCAGGTAAATTACCTGCGGTGTGGGATGTATCTCCGGAATTATCCAAGCAGTTACTTGCGGTGTGGGATTGATCTCTGGAATTATCGAGACAAGGGCTAGTACTCACAGTTTATCTTTATCTCGTAGTAGTCATCGTGTTAGGATTAGTTGCATAGCGGGGATTGAACCCTATAATGTGGAGACGTTAAGGGCTTGCACCGAACCTATGTAGAATGGGAAGCATAGACTTCGACAAGTACGCATTAGAGAGTCAGCATATAGAATTTGTATTTTTTTGACTTGGTTTTATGTATGTGTCTTCCTGTTTTCTACACCTAACACGTAGTTAAGCTACACTCGATGTTTTCATGTTTTCCTGTCATTTCTTACATCACAATACATGTTTAGTATATGTTATTCTCGTTCCTTATATGTTGTTTAAGAATCCATGCTTATTGATTATTTATGTTGTTTGTTTGTTTTATGTCACTCACACCATTTATGGCTGACCCCTTTAGTTTTGGGGGTTAGGGATCATCTCTAGCCTCATATGTTGCAGGTTGTTGCTTAGAGTATGGAGGTTGGATGCTTGAGATAGTTTTGAGATAATTTGATTTATAAGAGTTTTGTGTAAATTTGTAAGAACAGTGTTGTAATAAGACTGTGTTATAAATAAAAGAAAATTTTGATTTGAGATGTTTTTAAATTCCGCTGTGCTATGTAAGAGATTGTTGTAATAAAAGTTGAAAATTTTAGTGGAGTTGGTTGTGTTTAATGTTACATTGAAGTTGATGCTGGGATTGTGCCACGTATTTTCTAAGATATTATATTAGAAATTCAGGGCGCAACATGAGGTGCCTTGGGAGGTACGGTGGAGGGTGTAAAGGTATAAAACGACCCTCTGTTATCTCCAATGTGTTGTGCAGGGGGGTTGATTTCTTCGGGATCCCCCCAGTGGAAGCACTTTGGAGGGGGTTGAGTAGGTTTTTCTAGATGAAGTGGTTGATCCACTTGAAGGGTAGGAAGGACATCCTCATGAGGAGGAGGTGGAGGAAGAAAGTTGTCTTGTCGGCTTGAGGCGACCGCCTTCCCTTTTTCCTCTGGAGGCATGGCTGAAAATTGTTTTTACCGGCAATGTTTGGTCGGATTGCTTTTGAATATTCTCACAGAAAGCACCAATATGTTTATTCTAATTTTTGTGTGGGAGCAAATATATGATATGATTTCTTTTATAAACAATAAAAAGCTGACCTTTTCGACTTTCGTCGGTGTTGACTGCTTTCAAGTGATGTTGACTTCTCGATCTGACTCGTTTATGTCGTTGGATCTGATTTGTGTGGTGACGATCGCCTCCACTGACCTGCAAAATATTTGAAACGTCGGGGTTGACCTCGAAGACAGACCTTCCGATGCTCAAGTCAGAACTCAAGAAGAGTATGAGAGAGCTTTTGTAGAGAAAATACGCATTACATTTTTTATGGTTGGGGTAGAGGGTATTTATAGTCGCCTAGGGGGTCAGTTTCAAGAAAATAATTTATCTCTATCTAGTATTTTTAGATTGAATCAGTTATCTCTTGTTCGTGAAGAGATAAGAGTAGTTGAGGGGATTTGAGATTTCAACGCTCCCTTAGATAAGAGATATGGTTTTTGAACCATCTCTTATAGATAGTCATGAGTTTAAATCATTTTTAAACAAGACAGATCTGTTGTTGGGTTATTGGGCTTGAAAGATGCCCAATTTTCATTCATAGACCCGTTTATAGGTGAAATTACTGTTTTACCCGTGAGAGCTTTAAGATTTGTGCCCGATTTGAACAGTCCCTATTTAGTTCTATTTTTACCCATATCACACGATATTTTTATTTTTAAACCACATTTAATATGCACAACCGGTGGATTTGAATATGAGTTGTTCTGATACAATTTGAAAGACCTTATGTTAAGAATATGTCTTGAATACTCGTGATTCAGATTAGAAGAAGGTATGATGAAGCACGGAGGTAGAAGCATTGAAGAAAGTAGAAGAAAACAGAGCAACAATAGTGCAGACAGAGTTGCGGTCGACTGTCCAAAGTTGTAGTCGACCGCACCCCCGACTGCACCCCCGACCGCACACCTGACCGCTGTTGTACACGGTTTGGCCGAGAGTGGGACGGTCGACCAGTCTTGTTGGATGGTCGACCGTGCGCGGTGCTGTGTTCATTTTGGGTCTCGATTTGTTAGGTTGTTTCAGCCCAATCTTCAACTCCAAGTCAGATCGTACGACTCCTATTCAGTTTCTTCTCCAGGTTATATCGGACGACTGAGAATCAAGATTATCCTAGGGTTCTCTCTATTCTTCTTCTGTATATTGTAATCTCCTCTAATATGAGAGTGAGAAATGACCTCATAGATTATTTTCTTTCTCCATTGAAAAGAGAGGCTTAAGAGGTAGATAGTTCTTAGTGAGTGAGTTTAATTTCTTGTATTGATTGAATCATTAATTTCTTGTAATCTCTTCTAGTTGAATATCAGATCTCCCTATAATTTACCCTTGATTAAGCGAAAACTAACCGGGATAAATCCTCGTTGTGTTTGTATTTGGATTGGTGGATCTATTTGCTTGGTTGCTAAATTGATTTGTCTCATCTACTTCAACTTCCTCATTGCTCTATTTAGTTCCGCTGTGCCACCGGGGTGTTTGTAGACGCCACATCTGAACAAGTGGTATCAGAGCTTCAGGTTGTCGAGTCCCTTGGTTAAGATGATAGGTCACAGTCTTTTGAAGATCAAGCATTTCGATGGAATGATAAATTTCAGTCTTTGGAAGGTTGACATGTATGATGTCCTTGTTCTAGGAAGTTTTGCAGTCAGCCGTTAAGAAGAAAGACAAGTCATCCGATATGAAGAAGAATGTTTGGAAAGATATTCATGAAAGAGCCATAGTCTGATCCAACTATCATTGACGGACAAGGTCAAGTGCAGATTTCTTTAAGAAACTGATGCAGCAAGTTTGTAGGAAAAACTCGTAGCTGACTACTTCGGTTCGTCATTATTAGATCGGATGCATTGGAAAATGAAGTTATTTCGTTTATCTATGAAGGAATGTACTGATCTCCAAGACCACATTATAGAGTTCAATAAGGTATTATCTGAACTTCAGGCGATCAACACGGATGTGTGTGAGGAAGATAAAGCTTTCAACTTTATATATTCACTGCCGGATTCATACGAGCTTTTTATCACTACCATGCTACACGGTAGATCTGATAAAGGTATTTCGGTAGATGGTGTAATCAAAGCATTGAAGGAAAATCAACTTAGAAAGGAGGTTAATTCCAAGTTGCCTAGCAGTGGAAGGTCCTTCTAGTGGAAGACAAAGTGCTATGCAAAAGGATTCGGCATGTTGCCGATATTGTAGGAGGTCAGAACATATCAAGAAAGACTGTTGGAAATTGTAGAATCAGAATAGCGCCAAGGATGAAAAATCAACCGCCTATGTGGTTAGTGCTTGTGATTTAAGTGATTGTGTCTTCTTGTTTCAAATTCTTTAGAAGTGAATTCTAGTTGGTTTCTTAACTAAGGGAGTTCTTCTCATATTTGCTTCGAGGAAGAGTTATTTTCTATTTATAAGTCTACTACAGGGCGTTGTATGAGAACGGAAACTGGAAAAATTTATGAAGTAGTGAGTGAGGGGGTAGTTGAGTTGAAGATGCCAGGTCTAAATATGTTCACTCTAAGAAAAGTTTTGCATATTCTTTTGCTTAAGCAGAATCTGATTTCCTTGGAACTCTGGATGTACGGGGCTGTAGGTACTCAGTCCAAGGTGGAGTTCTGTCTGTTTTTCAGGATCGTCGTAAAGTGATTAGAGGTATGAGAGTGGTTGGGCCACGGGAAAATAATCTCTACAAGCTTTGGGGAATCCTAAATATCTACGCAGGTGTTGTTGCTTCCTTTCCCGTTATTCATGCAAGCTCATCCAGTTTGCCGCAACTAGCATCATCATAACGAGGCTATGACGTTCAAATATCGTCGAGAGGTGGAGAGTGTCTCGATGTAGGTGGAGTTTGTGTGGAGGTCGGAAACTCCGTGATAACGCCTACTGAGGTGTGACCTTGAGGGGGTATACGATCGGTAAGATTTGGTAGAGATTTGTTCAACTAGAAGAAGAAGGTATTATTCTAAGTATTTTTGTAAGTGGAGTTCATTAAAGTTTGGAGATGAATAATCGCATTATGTGATAGCACTCGTATGCAATCCAAAATGGAGATTGTTAGGAATATATCTTGAATACTTGTGGTTCAGATTAGAAAAACTATGATGAAGCACAGAGGTCGAAACGTCGAAGAGAGTAGAAGGAAATAGAGCAGCAATAGTGCAGACAGAGTTGCGGCCGACCGCACACCCGACAGTTGTTGTACAAGGTTTGGCGGAGAGTGGGACGGTCGACCGTGCCCAGCATTGTGTTAATTTTGGGCCTCGATTTGTTAGGTCCTTTTAGCCCAATCTTCAACTTCAAGTCAGATCGTCCGGCTCCTATTCAGTTACTTTTTTTTCAGGTTATATCGAACAACTGAGAATGAAGATTATCCTGCGGTTCTCTCTATTCTTCTTGTATATATTGTAATCTCCTCTAATACGAGAGTGAGAAATGACTTCATAGATTATTTTTTCCATTGTAAAGAGAGACTTGAGAGAGAGATAATTATTGATGAGTGAGTTTAATTCCTTGTATTGAGTGAATCATTAACTCCTTATAATCTCTTCTAGTTGAATATCAGATCTCCCTATATTTTCCCCCGGATTAAACAAAAGTTAACTTGGATAAATCCTCATTGTGTATGTATTTGGATTGGTGAATCTATTTGCTTGCTTCCTCAATTCAATCGTTTCATCTACTTCGACTTCTTCATTGCTCTATTGAGTTCCGTTGCGCTATCGGGGTGTTTGAAAACGGCCCATCTCAACACCTTACCAATAGACCAAAACATCGAAGTTGTGGTGAGAATGATGGTTTAATATTTATATTCTAACACTGAGACTTGCGTTTACTCATCTCATACCTTTATCATATGAACAATAACTATAACATAGTGGCAATTTTTTAAGGTTTAGTTAAGGGATATATAGGATGTTGGTTGCCCATTTTTGGGCTTATATCTCCTTGACTATTAATCACTTTGATACAAATTTAGCTCATAATATAGCAAAGTAAAATTCAACTAAAGTAAATGGCACAGTCAAAAAAAAACTTCTGTTACATATAATTCTAACAAGCTGCTATTGTAATAAAATTGGGACTGCTTCATATGGAGTCATTATTCAGTAATAGGTAGCTCCCAAAACTAATTACACTTGTGAAATATCTAAAATGCCTTTACACACGAAATTGTTGCCGAGTAACTCATAATTTTTTGTCCCAAACATCCAAAATCAGAGAGAAATAGTAGAAATGAGAGAGGATACAAAAGGTATCCTAAGAGGAGTGGAGTCGTGCTTCGCATCTCAAGAAAGCTCCCAAGTTAAACTTTAAGGCGATGACGGGTTAGAAAAAAGGGAAGCAGATTAGAGTTGAGGATTTAAGTTCGGAGTAGACCAATATAAAACTATTTCCCCCCGAAAAATATGACATGTATATGTCACATATGATTAGAAATTTAATTCATGATATAACAAAGTAAAATTCAACTAAAGTAAATGGCGGAAAAAAAATTTGTTGCATATACTTCTTACTATACTCAAAATAGGGTTGGCATTCGGGTCGAACGGGCCGGGCCGGGCCGGACCCGTCCGGGTTGGATGTTGACTTGGGCGGGTTCGAGCAGGGTTGGTGGCTTAACCAGGAAGAAGTACTCAAAATAGGGTTGGCATTAGGATCGAACAGGCCGGGCCGGGCCGGTCCCACCCGGGTTGGATGTTGACTTGGGCAGGTTTGGGCCGGGTTGGTGGCTTAACTAGGCTGGGCCGGGTCGAAAAGTGGAAATGGCGACCCGCCCAACCCGTGAACCCTTTCAGGTCCAACCCGGGTCGGGTCGGGTTGGTTCGCGGGCGGGCCAGTTTAGATAGGTTTTTTTTAAAAAAACTTATCATAATAATAATAAACATTAAAAATTGTAATAATAATAATAAGAGTGAAAGAGTGAAATTGCCAAAAAATATTGAAATATTATTTATATGATTTTAAGTTATACAAGTTTCACAATTTCTAATGAAATAAAGAATTCAATTCACAAATTTGTTTTATACACTAACATATTTCTTATATACAATTTCTATTTACTTCAATTTTTCTAATTTGAAATAACAAGCACAGATATAATACAATTTTTTTATCTATTTACAATTGTCTTCAAGTTGATGGCCTTGAATTTGTTGTTGTTGGTCTTGAATTCTTCATTTTGGTTGCTATTGTTGTTGTTGTTGTTGTTGTTGTTATTGTTCCGGCAAGTTGCTCCCACTTGTGGACGTAGATAATGCTTTCCCTTGTGTCCTGTCTTTAGCCTTCGGCCAGTCTTCTGTGCAAACGAGCATCTCTAACATGTCGGGCTTCAAGCGATTCCTGTAATCAGTTAGAACTCTGCCACTTGAAGAAAATGCACTTTTAGAAGCAACTGTAGAGATAGGAGGAGTTAGTAAATCTTTAGCCATATATGATAGAATACTATAAGTGTGTTCATGGTCTTTCCACCATTATAAAATATCTAGTGGAGAAGAAGAAGACTCAGAATCTTGTTGGTTATACCAATTTAATTCATTTGGTTGATTAGTCCTAGGTTTTTTGGATTGAATTTGTGCAAATAAATTAAATATTCTATCATTAAATTTACTATTACCCTTACCTTTGGAACTACCAGAAGAAGAACTAACTACAGAAGTTGTACTACTAGAAGCAAAAGATCGATCATAATAATCATACAAGTTATTTAATGTAGATTCAAATTTAACTAAAAAAGTAGCGCAATCAATTTCTATTTCTATTTCTACATTTTCCCCAAGTAATGCAAAAAATATTTCAATCAAACTCTTCGTACCTTCTAATTTGATACGAGGATCTATAACGGTAGCAACACAAATCAACATAGGAGGAGGATAAAAATACTTCAAAATTTTTTTGTATGCAGGTTTTACAATATCACCAACAAAAGTATCATTTAGCATTTCGTTAAATGTTTGCATCATACTAACCATTGAAATAAAAATGCTACTAGAAGTAGATTCATATGATTTTGAAAATTTTAAAGTTGCGATTTTAAAATGTTCTAAAAATTTCAACAAAGATTCGACATAAAACCAATCGGTGGGAGTCATTTCAAAATTTGGCATATTTTTTGCGATATACAAATCATTTATAACTGCTTTATAGTCGGTAACAACATGTAGTAAATCAAAAGTAGAGTTCCATCGGTGTTTAACATCCTTTGGAAATCTTCTAAAAGGCACATTTGAATCCTACACCAATTTTTCCATTCTTAAAATATGCTGGGACTTAATGCAATGAAATGTACACAATTTCTAATTTTAAGTATATATGGATTGACTATTTTTAATGCATCTTGAACACATAAATTTAAAATATGACATGCACATCTAATATGAAAAATATTGTCAGATGGAGAGTTTAATGCGGATTTTAAAGTAGTAATTGCTGCATTGTTGTTAGATGCATTATCAAAACTAATACACATAATTTTATCATGAATATGAAAAATATTACAAATTTCTAAAATACGGTTTGCTATTTCAGCACTACTATGGGGATACGGCAACGCGACAAGTGATATGATTCTTTTTTGAAGAATCTAACCATTGTCGATCAATGACATGTTATTCCCATCGTTGGAATATTGTTGATATCCGTCCAACAATCCGAAGTTAAACTAACCCTACAAGTTAAACTCCATAAAATTGCAATCAAAGCGTCCTTCATTTCATTGTACACTTTAAAACACTCCGATTTGCAAGTATTTCTCAGGATTCTTCTAAAATGACAATTTAAGGCCGTTTGATTAAAATTTTCCAAGTCCCTACTCTCGGGATAGAAAAATGGTAACTCTTCCTTTATTACTAATCTAGCCATTTCCCGACGAACAAAATCGGGATCATAAGGGTGGCTATCAACTAGACCGGTCCTAGGGTTGATTTTTTGTTGGCCGGGTAGGTCAACAAGAAGATTTTTATGGTTATGTTGGATGTATCTACTAATTATACCGGTGCTATCACCCCTCTTGAATTTGTATGCCTTAGAACATGTTTTACAAACTTTCAACCCTATACCTGGATTTTTTTCGTCCGAAATAAAATCATAAAATTTATGCCAATCACTACTTTCTCCTCTACCACTACGGGGTTGTGTGGTTTCGGTTGGTTGTTGTTGTTGTTCTTCTTCTTCTAATTGTATGTCTCCTACAACCTCATCGTGTGTACCCCATTGTTGGGTAGGAAGATCATGGTACTCTTCGGCGGGCTCACTAACTGGGACAATTGGTGGCCTACGGGAAGTGCCAGTGGAATCTTGCCCACTTTGGCTACGACCACTACCACGTGATCTAGACATAATATAGTAATGAATGTAAAAAAAAACTACACAATGTAGAAGCGATGAGTTATAAAAAATCTAGAAAATAAGAGGGTTGAGATAGATAAGATCAAAAAAACCAACAATAATTATAACTATAACAAAAATAAAATAAGAAGAGAGGTATGAAATTTTGATACCGTTCACCGTGGATACGCGTATATAAAAAAATCCGTGAAAATAAGAATAGAAGTAGAAGTAGAATTCCTTAAATCCGGAATTGAAGAGTTGGGGAGAGCTTGTAGGAGAGTTGAAGACTTTATCACTTGGAGTTGGACGAGAGTTGAAGAGTTGAAAAGTTGAAGACGTTGTTGAATTTTGATTTCGATACGATCGGAATTTGATCGTGCATATGCCTTGAACACCTGTTTATTCAATACTTCAATTGTTCACAAATTGCTTAGAAATGAGTAATAATAGTAGAGAGAGTAAGGTGTGATTTTTTTGACAGCAAAACGGCTCTAAGAGCCGTTGCTGCTCTCTGGTGAACAGTGCCCAACGGCACGCTGACCCGCGGGTCAACGGTTGGCCCGTGGCGGGTCGAACGTTTGACCCGTTCGGGTCGAACGGTTCGCAACCCGCCGGTTGACCCGCGGGTTGGCGGGCGGGTTGGGGTAATTTTAACGGGTTCGCGGGCCGGGTTCGGTAGGTTCGATTCGGTATTTTGGCGACCCAGGTCGACCCGTTACTGTTTACGGGTTCGACCCGAACCCGAACCGCCATTTTGCAGGCCGGGTTATACGGGCGGGTCGCGGACGGGTCGGCGGTTGACCTGGCCCACTTGCCATCCCTAACAATAGGTATATCTTGTAAGCATTCAAACACCATTGATGCATTTGCAATTTCCCTTATATTGTCGAAAATTTTGCCATACTACCCCACTTTTTGAAAATATTTAGCGCTCTGCCCCACTTTCCAAAACAATTAGCGATATGTCCTTGTTTAGGACACGTCAGCAAGAAACGTTATTGGAAAAAAATGACATAGGTTATTTCGATGCCATTCTTCCCAATATCGGCATCTTTTTGAAAAAAAAATGTCATGCCGTTATTTGGAATAACGACATAGGTTGTTTTGTTTTTCGACAGCTTGTCGTCTCCACTTAGAGAAAAAATTGCAAGTGTGAATACCTCATAACAGATGCCGTTATTTCTAATAACGGCATTCTCAATACTGATGCCGTTATTTAGAATAACGGCATCAGTTATAAATTTTTTATATAAAAAAGTAACTTATTATTCATCCTCTCTAACGAATAAGTTTAAAAAAAATATATATAACTGATGCCGTTATTTAGAATAACGACATCAGTTATATATATATATATATTTAAAACTTTTTATTCATTCTCTCTGTTTCCAAACAACGGCAAGAGTTCATATTTATATATAACTGATGCCGTTATCTCCAATAACGGCATCAGTCATTCGAATGCCGTTATTCAGGATAACGGCATTATTTATAAAAAAAATCACACTTAGAACTTTTTAAAGTTAGAAGATTCACACTTGTAAAAGAAATATACTGATGCCATTATTCCAAATAACGGTAAGAAAAAAAAATATAAAATAGATGCCGTTATTGGGAAGAACGGCATCGAAATAACCTATGTTGTTTTTCCCAATAACGTTTCTTGCTGACGTGTCCTAAATAAGGGCATATCGCTAATTATTTTGGGAAGTGGGGCAGAGCGCTAAATATTTTCAAAAAGTGGGGCAGTTCGGCAAAATTTTCTATATTGTCAGTAAGGTTAAACTTTCCTTGGATGAAAGGAGTGAACAGAGATTGAAAGGAATGGCTCACCAAATCATGAAGAATATTACTTTTAACTATTTTCGATAGGTTTATTTCAAGATAATATAGAGGAGCAATTTTCTCCTCCTTTTCCCAGCAAAGCAATCTTTCACAGATTCTACTACCACAAATGCAATGCATAATCTAAAGAGTAAGATGCGAAACATATGGAAACTCAGATATGGAAACTCACAGTAGGATCCCATAAATGGGGCAGTTCCTACCGATTCTTCCACCTAGTTCAAACTGCTTGAGAATTGAACTCTTTCACATAATTCCTTGCCATAATTCCTTTCTCTGTGAGTAAATGAATTTTTAAAAATAAAAATAAAAGTGACCGGTCACCTTCCATTAATGAAAGATTAACGAAACAGCACCATACATAATATTACAAACCACATCAAGTTTGATCTAGAAAAAACATTATAGACTCAAAATAACCAAATATCGAAATACAAGAGGCATAAAGCATAAAGAAAACATCCCAAAAGTGCAACGTAGCAGGATTCTCTTTAATATCAAAGAGAACATTGCCGTCCCAATCTGCACCTACTCCTCAGACTTCGTGCGTAACCTCTTCACCCCTGCTTTACCTACCCATGCATTGATCAGACTCAAAAAATTGTATAATATCTTGTTAAATCTACAATTAATAGAGCGGAAACATTCATTATTTCTGTCTAGCTGGAGGATCCATACACTAGTCGCTACCGTTATATCCCAAAAAAGAGGGGGTAAAAAACCGCGGACAAGTGTAGTAGGATTTCACTATTGAAACTAGGGATTATAGTACATTCTCTCTAAATTAAGGACAGAACAATTTCACTATATCTTATAATAGGAGAAATAACTCTCACAAATTTAAGAAAATACCAAGTAGACAAACTACTTCTAAGAAAGTACAATATTATCTTTATTGAAAAAACTCTTATAATACTCTCTTTTCTCTTAATATCTCTTTCTTTATCTTCATCATTTATGCTTCTTCATTCATCTACGAAGGTCCCAATTTATAGTAATTGTTTACCAAAATGATCCACTTTTTGAAAGTATTTATCAAATTGACCCACTTTCGAAACTAATTACCAAAACAACCAACTCGTTATAAAACAACGAGTTTGGTAAAAACCTCATCGCTATCTGGGATAGCGAGTGTATGATCATGTGTTTCTCCATACTCTGGAGAAAATAAGAGAAAAATACCAAGTTTAGACTTGCTATCTCAGCTAGCGAGTATTTTTGTACCACACTCGCTAACTGAGATAGCGAGTGTATGGTTTTATAGAAAAATAACAAGCTTAGACTCGCTATCTCAGTTTGCGAGTGAGTTTTTACCAAACTTGCTAACTGGGATAGTGAGTATCGATTGGGATGAAGAAAAATACTATTGGGTTTAGACTCGCTATCTCAGTTAGCGAGTATGTTTGTACCACACTCGCTAACTGAGATAGCGAGTGTCGATTGGAGAGTTTTTAAAGACTCGCTATCTCAGATCTTTTTCATTTCACTCTTTCCATTCTCTCTTTCGTCTCCCCCAAATCCGAACGAAACCCAAAACCCTAGCCCTCCAAAATCATCATTTTCCTAACAAAATCCGTCCAAAATCTATTGAGATCCACTTCATCACTCTCAACTTTCTCTACTCCCACTCTGAAAACCCTAAACCCATTACCCAAGATCTCGAATTTGGTTGATTTCGTGATCGGTAAAGAGGATTGTGGGGAAAGTGGGTGTATTCTTCTTATCCTCATAATCTACCTCCTATAGAACTCATCTATCGTACGGTAAGTCTTCATACGTTTGCGATTAGATTTTGGATACAAATTTTGTTTGTGGGTTTCTTAGAATGTAATTTGGAGAGCTCATGATTTTTCGGATGATTATTTATGTCACGCTCCACTTTCCAAAAAGAATACGGAATACGGATACGTGACAAAAGCCCAGCAAATGATTTTCATCATCCATAAGTTGTTCAGGAATTCTTTACAACATATCACAATATAATCAGAGTCGGAAGCCAGAAAAGTCAACCACATGCACATATGAACCAAATTCCAACAAGAATACTTGAAATAAAATATATTAATCTCAAATAATCATGATCTGAAATACAAAAATAATCCTGGGTCACATTGCCACTACAAGAAATTTGTCATATACCAACGGACACCTATAGTGACGGATCACTAAAACCGTGGGTACAGACATTGTATACCCACAGACGTATAGTAAACTTTGGGTATAGGTAGGTATATTCTATAATTTATTTTCCCCCCAATCTGTTCATTTTCCCCCCAACCTTTTCATTTCCCCCCAAATCTCAAATATCCCCAATTTATAGAATATGCCTCAGGCTCACACCCATCTCTCTCTCTCTCTCTTCTCTATCTCTCACACCCGAATCCCTCTCTCCCCAAATCCTCTCTCCCCAAGCTTGCCGTCCTTTTGTCTTCGAATCCCCACTTCCCAACCCCTCTTCTCTCACTGCAGCAATCCGCCTCGCAACTCTTCGAGAATAGCTCCATCTCGGTCGGTTCCGATCCGGTGCTCGAGCTACTCGCCGTTTGTTTCGATGGACTCGGCGAGGATCAAGGTGGTCGGAGTTGGCGGAGGCAGCAACAATGCTATCAATCGCATGATTGGGAGCGGATTGCAGGTCTGATTTCTTGCAATTTCATGTTTTTGTAGGATTTGGAATCAGTTTTGGAATTGAAAAGTCTCTCCTTTAGTTACTGGTGAAATTCTGTTAATGTAATGTATATGTTGTACATTTTTTGAAATTGAAGGGATAGTTATCTATAAGGTAGAGCCATGATAGCTTTACAGGTCTAGCAACTCAAAATTTCATTTTTTTATGCGAATTGTTGTGTAATTTTGGAATTGGAGTTGCAATAAAGATCTCGCCTTTGCTTAATGTTGAAAATTTTGTTAATTTAGTGTATATAGAGTACAGTTATTGGAAATTGAAGGAAAAGTTGAAAGCTTGAGAAAGATTGTCGAAGAAATGGGGGGATTTGAAAACGGGACAGACAGATGTTGTGGATTGTGTGATGCTTGATAATTTTCTAGGGCTTTTTGATGTTCTAAGGACACCATTATCATGAGATGCTGAGTTTGTAGTTCCTCACACTTGAGAAAATGTAGTTAGGATTTAGTAAGCTTTTCCCTGTCAAAACTGTGCTTCTCGAAATAAAGTTCGCAAAGAAGAACCTTCAGTCTGTTTATAAGAGGAAGCGCAAGATGAATTCCATGTTTAAGCGAAAAGCTTCTTCTCGTAAGAATAGTTATTTTTTAGCATTTCAGTTTCATTTTAGGATTGCTGATATTGCATTGCGACCTTGTGTAAAAAATTGCATTACAGATCATAAGAATGCTGATGCCGTCTCTGGCAAGGGTAAAAGTGGACAACAAGATAAAGGGTGGGATGATTTTCTTGAAATATTGTACTTTTTGTTATTCGATTACTTACATATAGAAAAGTTGTTTGCTTTTGATTTTTTAACATCCAATATTTGGTCTTCAACAAAATATATGTAGTGCGCTGAACCCATTGGTTTAAAATTTGACTAATTTGAGGTTTAGTGTACAATCACTAGGATCATGTACGCATATGTATTATGGGAGCGGCATTGATACTTCCAGGGTGCTCTACTGAGGCCTAGAAGATGAGATTGCATTACTAGCATTTGTGTGCAATATTTAACAATCAGTTAATTCTTGAAATTTGATGCTGCTACACAATGTATGTGGTCCTATCCGAACTTGAGTGAGGATTTATGGTGAAAAGAATATGCAATTAAGTGGAGATGCAATTCAAGTTAGGGAACAAAGAGTTGAAGCCTTGAAGGTTTAGGATTACATTGAATTTGACAATTAAGGATAATAATACTTGAGAATTGTTAATTGATTTAGTCAGAAATCTGAAAGTTATGCTTTCTGGAAGGTCAACTTATTTAGTTGTATTCTTCTTAATCTTCGGATTCCAGATTATTGAGCCAATAATGTCATTAAAAACTTTAAAGTGTTTATTGGGGGGAACTAGAGCTTGCAAACAGTGTTTAATGAGTTTATATCCCTTACTGTAATATTTTTGCAGTTTGTTTTGATGCTGGAGAACTTAAAGGGTGTTGGATACTCCAAATTCATAAAGTAGCACTCAATAGCGTGAACAGGAAGAAAAAAATCAGTTACCATACTTCGAGAGTCTGTGTGTTTACCTTAGTTTCATATGCGCTGTAGTTATTCTCTTAATCTGTGTGCTTAAGGCAGGAATGTTTAATTCAAATCTGATATTTCCATTTTGGTCAAAAATATTTCTCCTGACATCTGATAAGTCTTTTGGTTAACTTTTGACAAAGGTTGAACAGCTGGCAGAAAGAATGGTGAAATGGTTAAAACCAGGCGGATATATATTCTTCAGAGAGTCTTGTTTCCATCAGTCTGGAGATTCCAAGAGGAAAATCAACCCTACACACTACCGCGAACCTAGGTTTTATACAAAGGTAATACAATAAGTTCTCTCAGTTGATTCATTTATTATATATGTTGTTTGTGTACCTCTGATTCAGATTAGACTTACATTCAGTTTCTTCTTCAATTTACAAATATGGATAAAACAAACAGGCAGGATTTAGGTGATTCAGTGTTTTGTAAACAAATATATTTATTTACGATCTGCCTTAATCTAATTTCTGGTCTGTTGAGATATCTTGCAATTTCTCCCAAGGGGGGAAACATTCCAGAATTTTGAGCATTAAATTTCTTTAATTTGTGGCAACTGTTTCTCCTGAATCCAGACAAAACCATTCACACTTATATTAACCTTGGCCCATATTTGTTGATGATCAATTTTAAAGAAATTAAAAAATCTAGCTGGGTAAGCCCGTGTTTCTTGCCATGCAACTTGTCTGACCCGAAGGTGTAGTTGGCTTATATGGGATACAACTTTAGTTCATTAAGCTCTTGTTTGCTCCTTACTTCTCGTGTCTCATGGCTCTTTCTTCTTTACAGATTTCTGTTACTACTTTGTTTGTATTCCATAGGTTCATACTGCTTTGGCACTATTGCCAAATATTCCGAGTTCTATTCCATGTTGTCTCCGTAAAACTTCTTCCCACTTCATTCTATTTATGAACCCACTTCAAAATCATTTTTGTAAGAAAATCTTTCTTAAATAGTGGTTTGCCTCTGTTACTTGCGAGATATACTTAGTACTCCACTCTGTTTCTGTTTTTTGCACTGATTCCTTGAGGTTTTTAGAATTGAGGATGCTTCCGTAATAAATTATGTACAGCCATCCTTATTAATTAAGATTAGTTCTGCAGGACACTATAAATTAGTTCAGGTGAATTTATGACCTTGTTAACAGCATAACAATTATTATGTCATCATTTTGGTCTAAACTACCTTTTTTTGTCCCCTGTTGTAGGTGTTTAAGGAAAGCCATGCTTATGATGGCAATGGAAATTACTTTGAACTTTCTCTAATTACTTGTAAGTGCATTGGAGCATATGTGAGGAACAAGAAAAATCAGAATCAGGTTCTGCTCTCTCTCTCTCTCTCTCTCTCTCTCTCTCTCTCTCTCTCTGCGTGTGTGTGTGTATTTAATCAGTGTGTATTAATCAGTGTGCATGTGTGGTAACTTCTACCAATAATGTGTCTTGTTTCCAAATTATGCAGATTTGCTGGATGTGGCAGAAGGTGAAATCAACTGATGACAGGGACTTTCAGCTTTTCTTGGACAATGTACAATACAAGACTCACTACAAAAGATACTGCTTTTACCGGCAATTATTCCCCGGCGTTTTACTAGTAGCGCCGGGGTAGGGAGCGAGTAGGAATTGGGCGCCAGATGGGATGGTCATACACCGGCGGTCGATTTAAAACGCCGGCATATGTTAGAATTCACCGGCGTTTTACCTAAACACGCCGGTGAAGTTTATTATTCACCGGCGTTTTTTATTATAAACGCCGGCGAATATACGGACACATTCACCGGCGTTTCCAATTAAAACGCCGGTGAATAACTGGGAATAAAACCCGCGAACCCTAATCTTTCGCTCGCCATTTTCCCAATACCCAAAAAAAAAAAAAAGAAAGAGGCGCTTCGTTTCCCTCCTTCCTCGCTCTACTTCCCGCGCGTTTGCCTCCGCCGCTTCGTCCTCTTCGACGGCCTTCGACCTTTCGAAATCGTCCCTTATTCCCTTCGTCCTTTTCGATTTCCTTCTTCCCTCTCTCTATTTGGAGGTGAATCGGCGGTCGCCCCCTCTCTCTCTCTCTCCTACGCCCCCGCCCTCGTCGCCCCGCTCCCTCTCTCTCTCTTCGGTATGATCTCTTGATTTCCCTTATTTTCCAAAAAAGGCAGCTTTTTTCAGTTTATTCATTTCGATTTCCTTAGCATGAACGGTTTAGTTGAGATGAACAATTAATAGAAAAATATATGCTTAGATAATGGAAATTTTCATCTTCTTTTACTGTTAATGAAGCTGATTTCATGCATCTGATTGTCTTCATGGCATGTTTGTTTTTTTACCCAAAATGGGTTCACTGTGAACTGAGGATGCTCTAGGTACGTATGCCAATATCTTCCGGCCGGATATGCACAACAATTGGATTTTAGATTTAGTTGGGCACAGTGAATTAGTAGAGCAACATATAAGCTCACATAATGGGAAATTTTCATTTTCAGATACTGTTAAAGTAACCTGATTGCAATCTTTGGCATGGTTTTTTAACACAAAATGGGTTCACTTCCAAACTAAGTATGCTGCTAGCATACCCGTTTTCTTTCACTGTTAATGAAGCTGATTTCATGCATCTGATTGTCTTCTTGGCATGTATGTTTTTTTACCCAAAATGGGTTCACTGTGAACTGAGGATGCTATAGGTACGTATGTCAAAATCCTCCGGCCGGATATGCACAACAATTGGATTTTAGATTTAGTTGGGCTAAAGAAGTAGTAGAGCAACATATAAGCTCAGATAATGGGAAATTTTCATTTTCAGATACTGTTAAAGTAACCTGATTGCAATCTTTGGCATGATTTTTTAACACAAAATGGGTTCACTTCCAAACTAAGTATGCTGCATAGCATCCCCAGTTTCTTTCACTGTTAGTGAAGCTGATTTCATGCATCTGATTGTCTTCTTGGCATGCATGTTTTTTTACCCAAAATGAGTTCACTGTGAACTGAGTATGCTATAGGTACGTATGCCAAAAACCTCTGGCCGGATATGCACAACAATTGGATTTTAGATTTAGTTGGGCTAAAGAAGTAGTAGAGCAACATATAAGCTCAGATAATGGAAATTTTCATTTTCAGATACTGTTAAAGTAACCTGATTGCAATCTTTGGCATGGTTTTTTAACACAAAATGGGTTCACTTCCAAACTAAGTATGCTGCATAGCATCCCCAGTTTCTATAGGTTCACTTCCAGACTAAGTGAACTGAGGATGCTATAGGTACGTATTCCAAAATCCTCCGGATACGCACAACAATTGGGTTTTAGATTTAGTTGGGCTGAAGAAGTAGTATAGCAACATATAAGCTCTGATAATGGAAAATTTATCATTTTCAAATACTGTTAGAGTAACCTGATTGTCAATCTTTGGCATGGTTTTTTATACCAAAATGGGTTAACTTCCAATCTAAGTATGCTGCTAGCATCCCCATTTTCTTTTTTTGTTGTTAGTGAAGCTTATTTTCATGCATCTGATTGTCATCTTGGCATGTTTTTTTTACCAAAATGGGTTCACTGTGAACTGAGGATGGTATAGGTACGTATGCCAAAATCCTCTGGCCGGATATGCGGCTACAATTGGGTTTTAGATTTAGTTGGGCTGAAGAAGTAGTAGAGCAACATATAAGCTCAGATAATGGGAAATTTTTCATTTTCAGATACTGTTAAAGTAACCTGACTGCAATCCTTGGCATGGTTTTTTAACAAAATGGGTTCACTTCCAAACTAAGTATGCTGCATAGCATCCCTAGTTTCTTCCACTGTTAATGAATTGAAGCTTATCCCATGCATTTGATTGTCATTTTGGCATGTTTTTTTGACCAAAATGGGTTCACTGTGAACTGAGGATGCTATAGCTCTATGCCAAAATCCTCCAGCTATGTACAACAATTGGTTCAGTCTGCAAAATATATGCTTACTAACTAGACATTTTAATTTTTCTTTTACTGTTTCTTTTGTTTAGTATTATTATTATTATTATTATTATTATTATTATTATTATTATGAGATAAGTGATTATTAGTAGTCATGAACAGAATAGTTCATGAGTCATCAGATCTTCTTGTTACCGTAGTTACAGCACGACGCGCTCATTATTCGGCCGATTCCTCTTCATCAGCAAAATACCCTTTACCATCATCATCTCCTTGAACGGAAAGCCAAATACAGGGGAGACTATAGTCGATTTTTTTTTATGCTCGAACACAGGGTGTGCGATAAAATACCGTCTAAGGTGGTTGTGATCATTTCCACAAAAGGTCGTTTAGGGTTTGGTGAATAGAGTAGATTGTGTTAAGATGTAGTTTTTTTTTGTACATTTTTTGGAGCCACAATTTCTTTATTTTACAGTTAAAGATTATATCGTTTATTTATTTGCAGCTAGGGATGGTTTTCAAATAGGTGAAATTTAATATACAAAATGCCTTTTACTGTTATTACTATTTAATATATCAAATTTTAATTTCAGACTGTGTGCTATTGATATAATGGATAGAAGTTGGATTAGTAAACCACGATTATCCAAGGAGTACCGTGATGGTATTAAAGATTTTATTATCTTTGCCAAACGACATTCCCGTGATCCCAACCTAATCCTTTGTCCATGCCTTCGCTGTACAAATTGTATGCTGAGGACATGTGACGTAGTACATACACACTTGGCTGTCAACGGTTTTCTTCAAGGGTACACAAGGTGGTTTTGTCATGGAGAGGATCATACGGCAATTCCTGTTCGTCCGGTTGTATTAGAAAATGAGGCTGAGCCCTTAGTGAACGGAGACTTAAGCATTCCCGATGAGATGCATGCTTTGTTACAAGATGCCATGGGGATTCATAATGTTCCTTTCTACACCAATGACCCAACAACCAAAGTTCACAATGAGTCAACAGAAACAAACCAGATTGGTGGTGGGGTGGACGAGGAAATGTCTGGCCCCACCCCTGAAAATAATAAGCAGCAAGAATCCTTTGCTAAGTTACTTGAAGATGCTAGTATCCCGTTGTACCGCGACTGCACCAAATTTTCTAAGTTCTCATTCATTGTCAGACTATTTCAGATTAAATGTTTAAACGGGTGGTCTGCTAAGTCCTTCACTATGCTACTTGAATTGTTGAATGAAGCATTTCCTGAAATCTGTATTCCAAACTCAGCCTATAAAATCAAAAAATTCCTAAGTTCTCTCGATCTAGGATATGAGAAGATAGCAGCATGTCCAAATGACTGTATGCTTTTCACGAGTGGTAAGGAAATTCTGGAGAATTGCGAAGTGTGTGGTTCTTCGAAATGGAAAGAAAGACCAAATCAAGACGAGGGAGCCAGTGGATCTACTAAGCGAAGTAGGAAAAAGAAGCCTGCCAAAATATTGCGTTACTTTCCTCTGATTCCTAGGTTACAAAGGTTGTTTATGTCCACGAAAACTTCTTCTGATATGAAATGGCATGCTGAAGGTCGCACTAATGATGGGATTCTTAGACATCCTGCTGATTCTCAATCTTGGAAAAGATTTGATGAAAGATATCCTGATTTTGCGGAAGATCCTCGAAATGTGAGACTTGGACTAGCTAGTGATGGTTTCAACCCTTTCAGGCAAATGAGTAGTACATACAGCATATGGCCGGTTGTGTTGATACCATACAATTTGCCGCCTTGGAAATGCATGAAGCAGTCCTCATTTATTTTGTCCATGATAGTTCCTGGACCGAAAGGTCCTGGAAATGATATAGATGTGTACCTACAACCGTTAATAGATGAACTTCAGAAGTTGTGGGTGGGTGTTCCAACCTATGATGCTGTGGCTAAAGAAACATTTTCTCTTCGTGCCGTGTTGTCTTGGACAATCAATGATTTTCCAGCATATGCAAATTTATCTGGATATAGTACTAAAGGACGTTATGCATGTCCATGTTGTGCTGACCAAACTAGTTCAAGGTGGTTGTACAATGGCAGAAAGTTTTGCTATATGGGTCATAGGAGATGGTTGCCTGACACACATATATTTCGGGCAGAGGCAGCGACATTTGATGGCACCGACGAGTGGGAACATGCTCCTGGGTCTTCTTCTGGTTCAGATATTTTGAGGCGGGTAGATGGTCATCAATTCAAATATGGAAAGGAACCAGAAGTCAGGACAAAGGGCAAGAAAAGGGCAAGGCCGGAACAAGGTGAGGAGACCGATCTATATGGCGAGGATGAGGATCAAAACTTGACGAGTTTAGGTGCATGGAAGAAGAAGAGTATTTTCTTCAAGTTGCCGTATTGGGAATTCAACTTACTGAGACATAATTTAGATGTGATGCATATCGGAAAAAATATTGGTGAGAATTGTATAGGAACAGTTATGGGAGATGATCGGAAGACAAAGGACAATCTCAAGAGCCGACTTGATTTGAAGTCAATGGGCATCCGACATGAGTTGCACCCAGAAGAATTGCCAAACGGGAAAGTGCTCCTACCTCCTGCAATCTATTCAATGTCAAAATCGGAGTTGGAGTTGTTTTGCAAAGTACTACTTGAACTTAAAGTCCCCGATGGCTATTCTTCTAACATGGCAAAATGTGTCAACTTTAAAGAGAAGAGGCTTCAGGGTCTAAAGTCACACGACTACCACATCCTAATGCAGGATCTCCTTCCTATGGCCCTAAGGTCTTCAATGTGTGAGCAAGTCACTACTGTCCTGAAAGATCTTTGTAGCATATATAAAGGTATTTGCTCAAGAATGCTTCGTGTTGAAGATCTGGACCAATTGGAGCAGCAGGCGGCATTGACACTTAGTAAAATGGAGATGATATTTCCTCCATCGTTTTTCACTATTATGATTCACTTGATAATCCACCTTGCTGGTGAAGCCAGAATCGGTGGTCCTGTTCACTATCGGTGGATGTACCCCATTGAGAGGTAAAATAATTCATTCATCTTACGAAATTGAATTTTCAAAAGCTCATTTCTTTTAATCCCCTAATCTGCTCTAGTTTATTAATTGTACATGTTCAGGTACCTATACCGGCTAAAGGGTTATGTGAAAAATAGAGCATATCCTGAAGGGTCAATAGCCCAGGGATATCTATCAGAGGAGTGCTCACATTTTTTTTCCAGGTATTTGCCTGGTGTGGAGACATCTTCCAGTAGACCACGTAGAAATCCAGACATTTCCAACCTTGATGGTGCACAATATCTTTTTGATACCGCTGGCACCACTGTTGGTAAAGTTGATGCATTTGAGCTCGATAGCTTAGCGTGGGAACAGGCACATCGATATGTGCTAGACCATCATGCATCAGTGGAACCATTTCGAAAGTAAGTTGCTTTTGAATGTAAATCGAATACAGTGAAAACCGCGGAGTTCGATATTTTTGATACTTTTGTTATTCCTAATTTCAATTGCTTGTTTTTTAGCGAATTTGTCAGGACATCAAACGAAGGGCTAGACCAAGAAGACTACCACCACGTGAACAAAACAAGCTGATGAATAAAAAATTTCATAAGTGGTTTGAATCTCATGTAGGTGAATTACAGTTATGCAAGTTAATCTTTATTATATCTACATTTTCTATGGTGTTGATACGATTTGCGCAAAATTAATAGGTACATTCTTTGGGTCCTGAAGGTGCGTCATCTGAAATACAAGTACTTGCCAAAGGTCCCTATCAGATGGTCAAGAGATACGGAGGATACATATTCAATGGTTTTAGATTTCGTACTAAGGATCGTGAATCTAATTTGAAGTCTCAAAATAGTGGAATGGTAGTGACGTCTAAGACTAGAAGTTATGCTTCCAAATCGTACACGAGGCCTGTAGATGGGGATCTCGACTACTATGGAGTGCTCACGGATATCATTGAGTTGAATTATTTTGGCCATTTCCGTGTTGTCTTATTTCGTGGGGATTGGGCTGAGTTTGATAGGAATTTTGCTAACAACAAGGACAAGCTTGGCTTCACAGTTGTAAACTTCTCAAAATTGATTCACATCGGTACACACATTAGCCATGAGCCATTTGTGTTTCCAACCCCCTCTTGCTGTTGTTGCTGATGTCTCTTTGTGTGCGTGTGTTGAAGAGAATGAAGGGATGAGAGAGAGATGAGGAAAATGTCGCTATGTTAGCTTGGTGTATCCTCATTCTCTACCATCCCTCTTTCTGGCTCCATATATGGCTTCTATATTAAATTGGTTTCCTTCCACGATGACAGTCCGTAATACTACACTTGATATGAGCCCATGTTCATAGCTGCATCCTATTGCATACTCACAAACAACTAATACTTGTAGGCCTTGCATCTATATGCCCGACCCCACTTTGGCACATAACCTGGTATAGATGACATTGTATGACCTGCAAACAAGGATTGTTCAGTCGTGTTGTTGTACTGATTTGGAGGAGGTGAAAATGGGACCATAAAATAGCTTAAGAAGACCATCAGGTTTGTGAAATAAGCTTCACTAACAGTGAAAGAAACTGGGGATGCTATGTAGCATACTTAGTTTGGAAGTGAACCCATTTTGGCTAAAAAATCATGCCGAAGATAGCAATCAGATGCATGAAATCAGCTTCTTTAACAGTATCTGAAAATGAAAATTTTTCATAATCTGAGCATATATGTTTCTTTAACAGTGACTGTGAACAATTGTTCTTAATTGGGCTGTGATTAGAAAGAGACGAGTTGGAGTGGAGATCTGGAAACCCATATAGAGACATCTTGTTCATAATAATTTATTATTATTGTTGTTTTTGTCACTCTTGCTGTTGTTGCTGATGTCTCTATGTGTTCGTGTGCTGATGTCTCTATGTTGTTGCTGATGTCTCTATGGTTTCCTTCCACGATGACAATTCCAGTTAAAACTACACTTGCTATGAGCCCTATTCGTATTTCTCTTCCATGAAGAATTGATCTATGACTACAATCTCCATTCAAAACCCAATTGTTCTATATTTGGTTCCCACTTGCTGTTGTTGCTGTTGTTGAAGTGAACCCATTTTTTTTTATTGTAACCCATTTTGATATGCACAACACTTGGGTTTTGCGATATAGTTGGGCTAAAAAAGTAGTAGAGCAACATATAAGCTCAGATAATGGAGCAATTTTCATTTTCAAATACTGTCAATGTAACCTGATTGCAATCTTTGGCATGGTTTTTTTAACACAAAATGGGTTCACTTCCAAACTAAGAATCCTGCATAGCATCCCCAGTTTCTTCCACTGTTAGTGAAGCTTATTTCACAAACCTGATAGTCTTCTTAAGTTATTTTATGGTCCCATTTTCACTAACTGTTAGTGAAGCTGATTGCAAGCACCTGATTGTCTTCTTGGCATGTATGTTTTTATACCAAAAATGGGTTCACTGTGAACTGAGGATATTATATAGGTACGTATGCCAAAATCCTCCGGCCGGATATGCACAACACTTGGGTTTTGCGATATAGTTGGGCTAAAAAAGTAGTAGAGCAACATATAAGCTCAGATAATGGAGCAATTTTCATTTTCAAATACTGTCAATGTAACCTGATTGCAATCTTTGGCATGGTTTTTTTAACACAAAATGGGTTCACTTCCAAACTAAGAATCCTGCATAGCATCCCCAGTTTCTTCCACTGTTAGTGAAGCTTATTTCACAAACCTGATGGTCTTCTTAAGTTATTTTATGGTCCCATTTTCACTAACTGTTAGTGAAGCTGATTTCAAGCACCTGATTGTCTTCTTGGCATGTATGTTTTTATACCAAAAATGGGTTCACTGTGAACTGAGGATATTATATAGGTACATATGCCAAAATCCTCAGGCCGGATATGCACAACACTTGGGTTTTGCGATATAGTTGGGCTAAAAAAGTAGTAGAGCAACATATAAGCTCAGATAATGGAGCAATTTTCATTTTCAAATACTGTCAATGTAACCTGATTGCAATCTTTGGCATGGTTTTTTTAACACAAAATGGGTTCACTTCCAAACTAAGAATCCTGCATAGCATCCCCAGTTTCTTCCACTGTTAGTGAAGCTTATTTCACAAACCTGATGGTCTTCTTAAGTTATTTTATGGTCCCATTTTCACTAACTGTTAGTGAAGCTGATTTCAAGCACCTGATTGTCTTCTTGGCATGTATGTTTTTATACCAAAAATGGGTTCACTGTGAACTGAGGATATTATATAGGTACGTATGCCAAAATCCTCCGGCCGGATATGCACAACACTTGGGTTTTGCGATATAGTTGGGCTAAAAAAGTAGTAGAGCAACATATAAGCTCAGATGATGGAGAAATTTTCATTTTCAGATACTGTCAATGTAACCTGATTGCAATCTTTGGCATGATTTTTTTAACACAAAATGGGTTCACTTCCAAACTAAGTATGCTGCATAGCATCCCCAGTTTCTTTCACTGTTAGTGAAGCTTATTTCACAAACCTGATGGTCTTCTTAAGTTATTTTATGGTCCCATTTTCACTAACTGTTAGTGAAGCTGATTGCAAGCACCTGATTGTCTTCTTGGCATGTATGTTTTTATACCAAAAATGGGTTCACTGTGAACTGAGGATATTATATAGGTACGTATGCCAAAATCCTCCGGCCGGATATGCACAACACTTGGGTTTTGCGATATAGTTGGGCTAAAAAAGTAGTAGAGCAACATATAAGCTCAGATAATGGAGCAATTTTCATTTTCAAATACTGTCAATGTAACCTGATTGTTTAACACAAAATGGGTTCACTTCCAAACTAAGTATGCTGCATAGCATCCCCAGTTTCTTCTTTTGTTGTTAGTGAAGCCTATTTTCATGCATCTGATTGTGATCTTGGCATGTTTTTTTTTGACCAAAACGGGTTTACTGTGAACTGAGGATGCTATAGGTACGTATGCTAAAATCCTCCGGATACGCACAACAATTGGGTTTAAGATTTAGTTGGGCACAGTGAATTAGTAGAGCAACATATAAGCTCAGATAATGGAAATTTTCATTTTCAGATACTGTTAATGAAGCTGATTGCCATCTTTGGCATGATTTTTTAACCAAAAATGGGTTCACATCCAAACTAAGTATGCTGCTAGCATCCTCAGTTTCTTTCACTATTAGTGAAGCTGATTTCATTAAGATCCAGGATGGCAAATTTTGACTGGGCTATGATTGGATTGTTCAGTTAGAAGTTGTCTATGTTCTTAATTGGGCTGTGATTAGAAAGAGTGGGCTCGAGTGGAGATCTGGAAACCCATATAGAGACATCTTGTTCATAATAATTTATTATTATTGTTGTTCTTGTCGCTCTTAAGGTGGTTGCTGATGTCTCTTTGTGTTCGTGTGCTGAAGGGAAATAAGGGATGAGAGAGAGATGAGGAAAATGCCGCTATGTTAGCCTGGTGTATCCAAAGTCTCTACCTTTCTTCTTTCTGTTTCCATTTCTGGCTTCTATATATATTTGGTTTCCTTCCACGATGACAGTTCCCTAAAAATACACTTGATATGAGCCCTATCTTATTTTTCTTATTTTTCTTATATTTGGTTTCCGTCCACGATGACAGTTTCATGGATTGTCTGAACAATCCATGAAGGACATGCTTAGATACTGAATTTTCATTTGTTTTACTGTTTTAGATAGTGGATATTCCCAATCAGAGGAGAATATAAAGGTTTCAAGTTAGATACTGAATTTTCATTTGTTTTGTTATTTTATATATATTTTAAAACAAAATTAAGTACTAGATTTTTAGCATTGCAATGTAATTATTTTACCTCTGTATATATCATTAACAATTCCATTTGCAGTTGGCACTTTGATCTTATAATTCGAGATACAGGTAGTTCTTTTTGCAAGTTCAAAAAATATGTATATTCTGTATTGTGATCTACTGTTCAATTAAACTATTGCTTTTTTTTTCACAGAGCGGTCGTCAAGATGAAGGAAATTCTGATGATCAGAGCTGAAGCTACTCGAGGGGTATGAATCTGCGGTCCTCCTTGCTGTTCTTATGTCCTCCTTGCTGTATGGTTGTTGTTGTTATGTCCTCCTCCTTGCTGTTGTTATGTCAGACTGGTTTTTTTTATGAGAGTTATGTCATATTTTGAATTTGGGATATTTTGGATATTTGTCAGACTGGTTTGTTTGGATATTTGGGATGTTAGTCTCTATATTAATTTATTAATTATGACACTGTTAATTAATCAATGAATTTGGACGTTGATATGACACGTGTGAAACTTGATTATCTTTAATTATTTTTGTGTTTGGTTGTGGTTTGCGCAGTAGTATGCAACGAAATTGATTGAATCAGTTGTGAGAATTAGTTTACAGGTTTTGTAAATGAAACTGTGAATTGAAATCGAACGGAAAAGCGGAGTATCGAAAATAAACGGGCATAGCCAGAACGGCGTTTTAAAAAACGGCGGTCTATATAATCTAATTGTTAGAGTGCGTGATACACCGGCGTTTCAACGCACACCGGCGAATGTTATCAGCTGTCACGGCACAGACGTACACCGGCGTTTTATAAACGCCGACGTATATAACTACACCGGCGTTTTTTGTCGCGCCGATGATCGTAAACAGGGAAAAACAGGCGCTCATAAACGCACATACACCGGCATTCCTTGACCGCCGGTATACTTTCGATCTACACCGGCGTTTTTATATACGCCGGTGAATGGATAAATACCGGCGGTTTACGACCGCCGGTGAATGTATATAGGTGCACAAGGACGGCACCCAGAGACCGATATACACCGGCGTTTTATGACCGCCGGTGTAGTCCTAACATTTACCGGCGTCCATCAAAAACGCCGGTGTAGACCCCTTCGTTTCAGCGACGCCCGCTTCGGCGGCAGTTGGAGCAGCGCTATTGTAAACGCCGGTGAAAGTTTCACCGGCGTAAAAAAACGCCGGTATAGACGTAAAAAAGCGCCGGGAAAGCTACTTTCTTTTGTAGTGACTAATGGAATATTACGCTATGAACGTGTTTTTGGAGAAGGCTATGTGAGCACGGGAGGTGTTGGTATGTTTCTGCAACCTTTACCTTTTGGATTATATTTTTAAATTATTGTTTTAAACTATGAATTATTTATTCATACAATAATTACTATAGAACATTTAATCAATCACTCATTACAAGCATGATGGCATCACAAATACAAAAAATCTGCAACTAAAATTGCAATGTCTTGACTTCGAAAGTAGAGAGTGGAGGTCCTCGTCTTCATTTTGCGAGCCTGCCTACTAATTGCAGTTATTAACAACCGTATCCCATACTCTTCATTGTCACCTGCTTAGTGTATTCAAAGTTTATCTACATGACTTGATAGTTGAAAGTCATCTATAGACTAGATGGACTTGCGCTTTCTGCTTAGCTCCTGAATTCTATTTCTGCCTCTAATCAAATGTTGAATGTAATTTCCTACATCTCGTCTTTCCCTTTCACCTAGAATTCACTCCCATACAACGCAAAATTTGAGGCTGATGATTGGTCTTTTAGGATATGACAAGCCACTTTCGTGTCTGCAATATTCTTTGGCAATAATTTAGCAGTAATTGAGAAGATGATAGATTAACCATCTTTCTTGAAGTTCTGCCAAACCATTTCATGGAGTCCTGTGCTTCTTAGTCAAACTCATTTTGATGGGGAAAGATGCTTAGGTGTCAGTCAACTGAAAGATTGCTGGCTGCTGTCAGCTAATATAACTGGATTTGGTGTTGTTTCCTCCCATAGCTGCATTCTAGCAAATAGCATTACAGACCTCATATGCAGGAACCCAATGTCCCAAGGGCCCTCTAGGATGATTGTTGCCACATTGATAAAGCTTGTTGCACTCCTCCAAGCAACATCTGAGATATCATTAATATGTTTGTAACTCTTTACTGGAAAGTACTAGTTAAGAATACACTAAACCCATAAAGTTACAATTTTGTCAAAATGTTCATTCTGAGAACCGGTAATTATGGTATGACTTCTAGAAAACTCTAAAATTCTTCTAATGGTCTGTATTGACGAACATCCCTTCTGTTATCATAAGCAGATTCCCTTCAAGGATATATTAAACCTTCAGCCTGGTTACCAGTGGTCTGTAATGGTTAACATGGCATATTAATTTGGAATTTGGGTTTGGTAGATAAAAAAAAGCCGAAAGATATACGCCTATGCTATGTTACATTCTAGTTCTGCCACATGAAACCGATTTAATTACGTATCAATTTTGTGAATACATGAATTATCATTCCTTCTATCCTGCAATTTGATTTGGATAAAATAAATACAAGAATGTATATCAAGAAATCCAAACTATTTGTGTACTGTACTAGATTTAAATATAAGCACATTCCAACAATTTTAAGGATATATTAAACCTACAGACTTTGGTTAGGAATTTCATTCTAAGAATCAGAGAGTCTAAGTGAAATTGCTGTCTCGCTCATGCAACAAATGGTTGCAAAAGTACTCCAAAGGTAAAATATAATCGAAAAGCTATCTGTCATAAATGAGAGCCCTAGTAATTCTCAACATACTGAGGCTTTTTCTATATGCACTTCAAACCATGTAGAACACAATGAAGAGTGTACTGTTCAACTCCCATGTCAAACTTGTCTTGGTGGGCATAACTAAGTTATGTTCTATGAGCTTAATAATCAATCACCCTAATAAAAACCTTTATGCATGCCAATATATACAAATACCGAATTACAAGTTAAATCCATGCATCAAGAGAATTGATTCTTTTTTGACAAATGCATACATTAAATCTATGCATCTTGGGATCTCATTTGTATGGCTAAACATTTTGACTGTTCAGATATGCTTGATGTTCTTATTACATTTTAGGACTACTATCACAATAATTTGAATACACCAGACTGTATCAATTTGACAAGTTTTAATTCTTATCAGGATGGGAAGGGATATGGCATATGATTGCTGGTCCCGTGACTTGCTTTGTGCTGCATCATCCCCCGATTTGTACAGAATTAATTTGGAACAGGTTCGCCTATGTCCTTAACTGAACAATCTAATTATCAGCAATTTCTTGGCTATGTTGGATCTATGGTGATTAAACGCACAAAACGTTTACTATTGCACATGCTCGATCGAGTAAGGTACTTTGCAAATATACGTTTCTCTGGCATTTTGAATCCGAATGACACATTTTGCATGCTATCTAAATATTGACTATTTGTTGATGACCAAAGTTAGTTCTTTTTGCTTTGTTTTGTTTGTGAAGGGCTCTCAACAAGCGAGAAATGATTGAACTCGCTCAAAATGCAGCCGAGTTTGTGTTTGCCGACGATGAAGTGAAGAAGGTTGTAAAGGAGATTTGCAAGATGCTAAAAGAAGATTACTGCAAAGAGAATCGAGATCAATCAAGATCTGGTTGCCATAAAATAAGAAAATTGTTAGTGTCGTATCTCAAGTGAGGAGTCAGTTTTGAATGTTATCTTATAATGTCATCGAATATGTTGATCGTAGTTTTAAGTATTGATTCTCATGTCTGCACACATGAATTCAATTGTGTATTTGGTTATTAACTATTTTGTAATTTGACATGCTTGTAATACTTCATTAATTTTTAATATGATCGAAGTTTAATTTTTTTTATATTTTGTTTCATAAACACATTTATATATTTTATTGTTTATTTAGTTTATAATTGGATTAATATTATAAAAGAAAATATTAAATTATCATACGCATAATTAATAAGAAATTTTTTTGTATAGAGCGATGGGTATATATTTAAATATTTGGATGCGAAAACCATTACTAAAACCTATAGCAACGGAGTTTCAACCGTGGGTATAGGAAAGAAAGTGGTGTCCTTAAAACCTATACCAATGGATACGAAACCGTGGGTATAGCACCGAGGTTTTGTCCAATGGATAAAAAAAACCTTCGCTATAGGCTTTAGTGACGGCATTTTACCGTGGGTATAGCTAATTAAAAACGACGGAAAATATGTCTGTTGGTATAGGTTTTACGGGCTATACCTACGGTTTTTCGCCCTTTACCCACGGATTTTTGCTGTCACTATATATCAAATTCCTTGTAGTGTGCCCAAATACAAGAATAAATTCAAGTATCAAAAATACAATATTGTTCAAAGCAAGAAAATAAGAAATAATGATAACAAGACTCTAGCAACTAGCATCTCATGTCACCAATACCGTCTGTAACCTGTTCTCCAAATTTTGCAATTCAACGAATGCAGGAAAGAGGGAAAGAGAAAAAAACAAGTACCCGTCAATTGCAAGTTACTGGTTACAAATAATGTAGGATACAAGCACATGGAAAAACTAACTAGCAACATGGTATACGTGTGATGTCAACATAAACAACTAGCATGATAATGTGATCAAGTGTAAATGGCATGAATCAAGTGTCAAGTAATCAAGTTAACAGGTAAATATGCACAAGTATCAGAAAACAGGTATACAGGTATACAGGTAAACAGGTAAACAGATAATCAGGTATACAGGTAACAGGTACAGGTAAACAGGTAGTATACAGGTAATCTTGTAATCATGTAACAGGATAGTCATATTTATATCATGTCAAGTCTTGTTATTTTACTATCTAGGTAGCACTTCATGCATCCCGGTTTTTACTACATAGTTGCCACAACAAATAGTTCGCTTTAGATTTCATAGTAGATTCCATAGGGCAGTGTACTTAGGTACAGGAAACAGGAATAGGTAGAACCTAGTGGTTCTCTTCCGAGTACACCTTCCTAAAGGAAGTATGTAGTCAGGTACAGGAAAACATGCATAACCTAGTAGTTATCTTCCGAGTACATCTTCCTATAGGGAAGCATGCAATCAGGTACATGTAAACATGATCGTGAATCATGTAGTCATGAACACGTAATAGGCAGGCAGGACACATGTCCTCTTCCAAGTACACGTTTCTATATTTTCCACTACTAGATCTTTCCCATAAACACCGGCTTGGTCATTTATTATTATAATCAGGCATGCAAGTATGTGTCACAAAACAAAGCAGAGATATCAGGATATAAGCATGTATCAGGTCCAGGGTGCAAAATGAACAAGCACAGGTGCAAGATATCACATATCAGGGCAAAACAACTAGTTTTCTAGTTCAGGATAGCAAGACAGTATTGTACTAAAACAGTGATTTCTGCTACTACAAACATCAAATCTAGATCCGTCGATGGATCAGGAAAATAGAATTCCACACGAATCCAATGAGTATAAATAAGTTATATAGTAATTCACAACACCATAGCTCAAAATAGATTTGAAAACAGAAAACATGTTCAGTCAGAAATCAGGAAAACGAATTCTCAATCAGGAAAACTGCATCAAAACCCCTCAAATAAATTCAAAAAAAATATGGGGTATTCCCCTATATGTCTAGAATCAAAATATAAAGTTTCATAATATTCCAGTAAGAATAAATCAGTCATCAAAAATACAGAAAGCATCAAGAAAACATAATTTAGCGAATCTGGAAATCCCAACACTGCTGTACGAAAACTAAGATATCTCGCAACCAGTGAAACGAAATCCAATTCCGCCAAAAGTATATGAAAATAGATAGAATTTACTAACTTTCACATTTCACAAATATTTTTCATACAGTAAAAGGAATCATAGTGAAAATAGGATTCTTTACAGAACAGCGAGCAAAATACAGCATGTATAGATTTTAGAATCAAGCATAAAACATCACATAAAACTTGTCAATAAAATTCACCAAAATTCTGGGTAATTTCTAACTCAATAAAGAAATACTGACCAAAGTTTCAAATCAAAATAATATGTATAGCATAGTTCTTGAAAATAGTTTGTTATCAAAATTACCCAAAAACTGAATCTGGAAAAGATCGATGCTACTGTACTAAAACAGCCATAACTTAGTCATATGAAATCCAAATCAAGCAAAGTCAGTGGGGTTTGAAAATAGACGAAATTATCTACAACTCATATTTTATACCGAAGTTCAAATACTGACTGTAGCATAGACGAAAACAGCAATCAAAACAGAATATCCAGCAAATACAGATTTCACACTTCAAAACAAAAACATCCTAGATTCAAGAATATTGATCCAAATACATCCAAACTTAAAATACAACCTACCAAGTGTCTAAGCATCATGATGTTACTAATATATCCACACCTATTATTTCACATGGGTATCAATCAAAATACAAGTTCACACAAATTTTCACATACGTGATTAAAAATCAAGAATTGGGCAATTCCTAAGTTATTTCACATTAAGATTTGTGTCATGAGTCATTTATGACCAAATTATCACAATAGAGATAAAACCCATCAAGAAAAACACAATTTAAGGTTGTCTCTAGACCCAACTACACTATAGGTGAACTTTTTGACTTGTATCAAACAAAAGAATTGGAGTACAAGTTACTTGCCTTGATTTGAAGATGAATAACGATGCAAATCAAAAGTGGGAGAAAATCTCACGAACGAAAATTCATGGACTCACGAACGATCCACACGCGTACTCGAGCACGCGCAATAAAAACCCAAGAGTAAGAGAGAGCGAAACAACAGATGGAGAGAAACGGGAGAGATGAAGCACGAAAATAGGGTGCAATGGTTTTGGGAAAAAAAGAGAATATGCAGTTTCGGGTTGAACACATAAACAAGAGTATATATAGTGTATAAATAATAGGGTTTAGAGAGAGATGGGGAGGGTGCATGATCTGGCGGCTACAGGAGGAAAGAAAAAGAAGAAAAAAAGGAAAACGGGTCGGTGTGCACTTGGTGCAAAATCGGATCTGGGAAAAAAACTCACAGACGTGTGGGACAGACAATTGAAAGAGTGTACTTTTTTCAGGGCCATGCCACTTTGCCAATGCATCCACGTATCCACGAGTTGTTACGGGATTGCGAGCTGTACGTCATTAGCCTCATGAGTTCAATTAAGGATGACCGTCCTCTTATAACTGCCCTTCTCGAACATTGGCATCCGGAAATGCATAGTTTTAACTTGTCGGTAGGGGAGATATCAGTCACACTACAGGATATTGCAGTGATCACAGGTCTTCCCATCAATGGACAGTTCGTAACTGGAATAATGGATTTCGTTCCACATTTTTTTATTACAGAATATCTTGGGGTTGAGCGGATCCTAGGGCTATTGTCGGAAAGTCGTTTCGGTTGAAATGGTTGAAGGATACTGTCAATAATAAGTTGAATGAAGATTCGAACGACTTTGAAGTCCAGTACTATTGCAGAGTGTACATTATGGCACTGTTTGGAGGTGTAATATTCCCGAACTCCACTGGTATTCCCGTTCCCCTAATGTACTTATTTCTAATCGTAGATCTCGAAACCGTTGGGGCATATAGTTGGGGTAGTGCAGCGTTGGCTAGTTTATATCGGAATTTTTACAAATGCGCTCTTGGTGCTAGTGAGATGAATGAACCGATGTTGTTGTTACAATTATGGAGTTGGGAACACAAACATATTGGTAGACCGGTAGTTAGTAGGCAATCATCAAAGTGGACGCATGTTCCCGATGACCATCACATGAAACCACCACAAGGTGTATACTGGACTGGATCCCTAACATGGAAGGCTAACCCAAATCGCTGCTTGACATACTACAGGGACAAGTTTGATACGTTGACGGATGACTGTGTCAAGTGGAAGCCTTATACGGTGCACGGCGACTTGTGAACTATGGTTGACAAAAGCATCTCTTGTCAACTTTGAAACAGTGAGTCCTACTTTGTGGATAAATTACTTCGACAGTTTGGCCTCCGTCAAAATATTCCGGTCGCAAAACCTTTTAATGGAACTTTTTGGATTGGTTTTGACATGCTATAATTTAAATTTTTTTCCTCATAGTTTTGCTACCAAATTTCATGAAGAAATTCGAAGCAAAATGTCGCATACAATAACGATGGTATGCATTTGGTTCGTTCTATGCTTGTTTTGTATTTCCATGGTGGCCAAAATACTTGCATGACGATCAGAGATAACACATAACCTAAACCGACCAGTGACAAAAAAATGAATGCAGCACATGAACCATGTCCACGTATATACGCTCTCTCCATAAACTATTGCAAACGCAAATGGAAAAAGACTATCACTCGCGTCCGGTGAAACAATAATTAACAAATAACCATTGTATTTTCCATATAAGTGTGTTCCATCAACACTTACTAATAATCCGCAAGTGCAATGCACGTTTTTTTTAAAAAAATTTATTTAAGTAAATACTAAGACGTAATCTGGCCTCAAACCCGAGGCCTCCCTTCACGCATCACATGCTCTTTAAAAATTACCCCTAGTGGCACCAACTTTTATTTTATATGAGTTGCACTTTTATAAATAATAATGTCGTAAAGAAATTTAAACTTTGAGGGTATTATGGTAACATAATTTTATGGAGACTTTAAATGTATAAAAATTATCTTTATAATTTTGGAGGGAACATAATTTTATGGAGACATAATTTTGGAGGGAACATAATTGTATGCAAATAGCTAATAAAACTATGTTTGATTTTAAAACTTTCCAAAAATCGAAACCGTCTCATTTTGGAAATAAAAGTTGGTCTCCAAAATTATTTTTTATACAGGAGACTTTATGGAGACTTTAAATGGACCCATAAATTAGTTTCGATTTTTGAGGGAACATAATTTTATGAAGACTTTAAATGCGAAGTGAAAATTACAGAATTAACCTTATATATTTTTTTTAGTTTTGGGGTTTTGCTTAATAATAGTATAGATAACAGGTCTGCAAGACTTGAACCCTTCAATCGAAGCACCAAATGCCCAAAATACTCCTTTGGATGTTTCCTCACTGGGACCAGACTCATACTTATCCCAATGGATAATGGTTCCTGGATTTGCTGCTTGTATTTCTAATAGTAGATAAGGCAACTTAGTATGTGCTTCTTCAAAGGAACCGAACAACCTCTTAAGAGTTTTTTGTTTTGCAATCCAAGTCTTCCTATACGAAATCTGATAATTGAATAGTAGTTTAACTATCTCAATAATATCCCACGGTGTTATTCCTATCTCAGCCTTAACGACATTCACAATCAAATTGCATACAAATTTGACATCAACTTTTACAGTGGTCTTAATTCAACGTGGGATTCAAACATGTATGCATCATACAATTTTCTTCACCACGAAATTTGTCCCACCCTTTCGAATGATTGCACGTAATCTCCACGGGCAACCGCCCTCACTCACGACCAGTGGGATTTGCACAATCTTCTCAATGGTACGTTTCTTAGGTGACAATTTACATTTCACGGTATATAGGGTCGGTGTAGATTTCAGTGTGACAAATTCCCGACATTTCTTTATGGAGCTTCACCGCATGCTAGATCGGTTCTTTACTTTGAAACTCCTGCCCAATGTACAATTCGTCTACGTTTGATGAACCAGACGACTCTTGTGGAACATGATTTACTTTCGCACTTTGTGACATCACCTCGGTAACATGAACATGAACATTATTGAAGGCATCATTAACGATAACGTCATTGTCATTTTTCTCATTTATATTAACATTTACATATTCATCTTCTTCGACTTCGTCATCATTTTCTACACTCTCATCAACTTCATCGTCGGTTTCTTCATCTTCTTCATCATCATCTAATAATTCGTTGTTAACGGTAGAATTTTCAAATATTCCAAAACATTGTCATTTTAAACATAATCATGAACCAAACTAGGTTGACGTGGCAACTCAAATTCTGTAGGATCCGGGCTAGTTGTATTTGTGAACATGTCTTCTTGTGGATACGGTGGCATTGTATGTGATGTTTGAACTGGGTTAGAACTCATTCCATGTGTCGGTACTTCTCCTACGAAGCTTGAACTAGGATTAGCATGCGGTTGGACATTATGAATTTGGATTTGCTGAATATATAATTCCAATGCGCACCAGCTATAATTTGAATCAACTGTTCTAGCAATCATGGACTTTAGAGCGTTGTCATTTGCTATAGGCATAGTCATAAAATATTTACCTTCACCTTTTCTTACTGCATATCGAGCTAAAAATTTAAAATTTCATTGATCTCTAGCCCAATTAGTAACCTCATAATTTTTCTCCACTAGTTCTGCCATTGTAATTGTACGAGATGCCCAAAAAATTTCAGGATCAACAGTACTATAGCAACAACCTAGCTTTGAGTCACAAATAATTTCACCACCAAAATAAATTCAAATAGGAATATCGTAATCCATACCTATACATATTTATACAAAAATGAAAGACATTATCTAATCTACCCAAGTGTACACAATAAAAGGATATACAAATCATACCTTCAAATCAATGATCGAGAATGAGCGTGGAGAAAACGACATAGAGAACTTGATTCCCGAAATCAACTTAATTGGGGATCTTAGATGATGGATTTGGAGTTTTGAGAGAGGAAGGAGAGAGGAATGTGAGGGGACGAAGATGATTCCATGATATTTGGAGAGTGTGTGTGTGGGTGAGAGCACAAATTTGGAAGCTAGGGTTTCAAAGTTGGGTTTCGAAGTTGAGAGAGAGATAATTGAATAATGAGACAGCAGGTTTGGGTTCAGAAAACTCCCCAATCCACACTCGCTATCTCAGTTAGCGAGTGTGGTACAAAAACACTTGCTAGCTGAGATAGCGAGTTCAAACTTGGTATTTTTCTCTGATTTTATCTAGTGTGGAGAAACACATATCCATACACTTGCTATCTCAGTTAGCGATGATATTTTTACCAAACTCGCTATCTCAGATAGCGAGTAGACCGAGTAGGTCAATTTAATAATTAGTTTCGAAAGTAGGTTAGTTTGGTAAATACTTTTAAAAAAAGGGTCATTTTGTTATAAAAATTCAATTTATAGAGAGTGAGAGAATCACCATCATCACTTTCCCATATAATAATTATTATATTCTTTTGTCAAGGTTGCGGGCCTGGGGCACCGAATTCGGTGCGGTGTCCACCCATTTTTATTTTTTGGTCAATATATATGGTGGGTTTGGTATGGTGAGATTGGTGTGGTGGGCCCCTCTACTGCCAACATCCTATAAACCTGGGTTCAGAAGATCCTTATCCATACCGCTAAAGTGACTTCACGAAGCACGTAACATGCACACAAGTAAGAACAAGTTATTTGGTAGAAAGAAGACATGAGAAAGTCTCTGTTCTGTTGTTGTGGACACAAAACCAGATCTAGTTGACACTGGCCTTCACCGTCTAAAATTAGATACCGTGACGTTGTGCCTGAAATCAAGCACAAGATACTCCTCTTTGACAAATGACAATATTGAAAAAATCATTTATAACTCTTTGTACGAAGCCGATCATAACATATTATGCGATAGAAGATATACAAGTAAACAACACATTCAATTTCCAGCTCAAAATTTATCTGACATTCGAAGTTGTTGTCGTTCTACTGTGAACTGAATTTGCTCCAGTAAGCAGTAACAGTTCCTGATATATACAAAAATTATAAGAATAATAGTCGCTGCTTAAAAAATATCACCATATTTTAACTGTAAGTGCATCCACAATGGCAATTCTTATTTTTTGGAAAAATGGGACGAATAGAAATGGAATAGATCGAAAGGTCTGCAGTGATCGTTTGCTATATTTTGCTAAAATTTGAGTAGGACGAGACAACTTGTTTCGTCTTTTTTTTATTTATTATAGATTTAATTAATTACGATTAACTATTAAAATATCTTAATTAAATAAATTAAATATTAAAATATATCCTAATCCTATTTAAACACCTACTAAACTATTAATTAAACCTTAAAACCCACTAAATCCCCCCCAATACCTGGACGGGACAACATGTCCCGTCCGGGGGTATTTTTTGATTTTTTTTTTTTTTTCGAATAATCTGATCCGTTGATCAGTTGAAAAAATTGAAAAAAAAAATTATTTTGGGAAGGACGATACAACATGTATCGTCCGACCCTATTTAAATATATATATTTAAATATATATATATATATATATATATATATATATATATATATATATATATATATATATATATATATATATATATATACACGGGACGAGACAAGTTGTCTCGTCCGATTGTAATAAAAAATATTAAATATATTGAGACGATACATCATGTATCGTCTTCTATATTCTCAAATTCGCTAGCCCACTTCTCAAATATGAGAATCGACTGTAGCTCGTTTGCTATTTTTTAACAAAACAGTAAATGACTGCAGAGGTCGATTCTCATATTATTCTCATAATATGAGAATTTGATATATATAGCAAACGACTGTGGATGCTCTAATCCTGATATAGACAAAACCGTACCTTGTATTTTCGTTAACCTAATTTTCAAGCTGGACCTACAGTATGTTCTATTTATTCCTATTTATCTCTACTACTATAATGGGAGAAGGCCTCAGTATAATTTTTCCATCTACCAACCCGTGCAACGTACGTGTATAACTATTGTAAATGAGGTTTTATATCAAATCCAGACTATGTCTGAATTTTTACTTTTAAAAAAACTATATTTATTAAGACGTGCATCGCACGTGTAAACTACTAGTATAATAAAATACAAATAAAGCTATCAAGTGTCTTTTATTCATTTAGAATAAAATCAACGGTCTAGATTTTGTCTTAAAAGATATTTTCCCTTCCAAATGTTCCCCCCCAAAATTCAAAATTTTTCCCCCAAAACAAAACAACTCCTTCATTTATCACTCCCTCGCTCTCTCTTCCCTCTCCTTTCTCCTTTTTCATAATTCTTTCTCTTTTTCTTCTCTATTTTTTTAACCCAAGTATGTTCAAAAAAAAAAACAGTGAATATTTTTTTTGGTTATGCAATTTCGGATTATATATTTTTTTCTTCAAATGTTTAATTATGTTTTTTTTTCGGATTATGCTTTCATAACTCAATAACATTCACTTCCATTTTAGTGCTTTTGAATTACCATATTTGATCTGATTGTATTATACTTTACTAAGTAATTGTTTTAGATTAGAATGCTTCACTGAGTTAATTTTGATTAGAATGCTTTTTATTATTATGCAATTTCGGATTATGCTTTTTTGAATATTTGGGCATTTGCTGCTTTGAAAGATCGTTACAAATTCTTTAATTGACTCGCTTGATCGTGCTTTTATGGATAAATACATGCTTAATCCCTGTATTTCGGATTTTTTTTGTAGCTGCAAAATTCTATCTTGATCTGCTTTGCTGCTGTAACACCCCGCAAAATTGGAAATGACAATTTTGCCCTCGTGTGTTACGCACGTGTATTTTGTAACGTATTTTCACTACGTATTTTGATTACCGACTATTTATGCATTTTCCGTATTGATTTTACCATATTTTGAGTCATCAAAAAAATAATATTTCGATCTCTGTATTTTTACATGCTTTTTATGTGTTTTCGATGCACGTACCAATTTCGTATTTTTCCATCACTAAGTGTAATATTTCTATGTGTATTAATTATTTATTTTACGTGTTCGAACTCGTTTTATAAAACGGAAATTCATTTTCCCTATTTTTTGATTAAAATAATTTTGTACGTGTAATGCACGTGTTTTGTATATACATAGTGATTACGTCGTGAAATATATAAAAATTAGTAAATATATTTTCATATATTGTTTTCGATTATATTTAATAATTTTCCATCGATAAAGTCGATTTTCGCATTTTCATATTTAACGTGCAACGCACGTGTTTTCAGCGAACATATTTGAGCGTATTCATTTTCAAAATAAATTTTTGGGTTGTGTGTATTTATTTTATTTGTGCATGAAAAATTATAATTTTTAAATTAAACTAAATTTATATGCATCTTATATACTATCTACATGTGTTTGAATTTAAATAAAAATATTTAATTGAAGGAAGTGTATGCTCGTGCAAGCACGTGCTAATTTGTCAATCTTTATTTTTCTTACTCTCATTTATATTTTAGCATGCATGAGTCTTTTTATTTAGCCTTTTATTAAATCCATGAACCTAAAGATGGATTCTAGCCCATTAGATTAATTAAAAGGAAAGTCCACTAGCCTAATTAATTAATTAATTAAAAAGAAAGCCCATGAGACAAGCCCATCAATTAAATTATTTTTTTAAGTTGTGCATGAACTCACACATGACATGTACCAACTTTTTATACACATACTAAAACTATAGGAATTGTATTTATTTTTGTATGTGTGTGTGTGTGCGCTTGTCTGGAGAGGGAGAGGGAGAGAGAGAGAAATCAGTTTGGAAGAGGAGGGGGGACCGGATGGGAGTTTTGGAAGTGTAGGGTTGGGAGTTAGGGGATGTGAAGAGATGGGGAGTTAGGAAAGTGAAAAGTTAGTGGGTAATTATTAGGTGGTGAATTTTGCAATTAAGCACTTCTTTTGTCCTATAAATACACCCCCATTCTTCTTCACATTTCACACATAAAATAAACAAAATTAAAGAGAGAAAAAAGAAAGAGAGAGAGAGTATTATTGTGCATTGATCTTGCTAGGAGGAGAAGGACTAGGAGTGCTTGTTGGAGCTAGGAGCTAGAAGTTGTCTCTTCATCTTGGTTGTTCATTCATCATAAGAGGTGGGTGGTCTCTATATTTTCTAATTCATAGGTTGATTATGCTAGAATATGATATTAGTAATATAGATCCATTTGATGTGATGTGGGTAACCTTGTATTTATCTAAACATAAGACATGCATGCTAATATATTACATGAGTAGTATAGATAAAGTTGATGTGGTAATAAGAGAACAAATCCATGCTATTTATGAATTGTAGAGATTTTGTTATAGTCATCATGTTGTTTGTAAATGAGAAAAAGGATGAGTATTTTTGCAATATGCATGTTAATTCATAAATATGGAAACTTGTAATTGTCAAAAACAATAGTAGAGATTTTCCTTATAGTTAGCAAATGAATTTTTGAAAAGTCAAATTTGATACACTTAAATTCATTTGACTATTTATAAGAGATACAAATTGCTAGTTGATTATTGAAGAAATATATTGCATATTCATAAAAAGAGGAAATAAATTTGAAATTCAGATATTTTGTCAAAAACATGAATTTTTAGTTTGTGAGCTATTGTTAGAAAATAAAATCTCTCTAGATGAACTATTTGTAGTTTAATGAAAGATTAGAGCAATTGAAAAAATCGAGTTTTGTGAAAATATTTGAATAACAGAACAGTTGAACAAAAACCTATGAGTATAACTCCAAATTAGAATTTGCACTTGGACTTACTGGTTAGTTGGTGCACCATAATTCATTACTGTGTTGGTAGAAGATCTTGGGTTCGAAGCTTGTTGGACACATTTTATTTTGTTTCACTTAATTAATTCCGAAACCCGAATTTGAGTATATAGGGATTTCAGTATGAGTTATTGACACCAATTCCACTTGGACTTAGTGGTTAGCGGGTTGGGCTTTAGGCGGTTCATTGTAGTTGGTGGCTAGTCAATGGTTCGAAACCAGATGGCTTCAATATTTTCTTTTGGGTTTTGTTTAAATCAAAAGGAGGGTTTAAATGCAAATAAAAAATTTGGGAACAAATTCTAATATTTCTCTAAAAAGATTTAGATTTTATTAAAATTAGTTTCATAATTTTTTTCATGTATATTTGAGAAATTAAAAGAGGATTTGAGATTAAAAAAAACGAATTGATAATTACAAAATTATTCCCTTAAGAGTGTGATATTTATCTCTTTTAAAAGAAGAGTAAAATATTGTTGTGTAAATGGATGTTTCTCTTGAAGAAAATTTTATACTTATTTTGGTGTATGAAGTACTTGATATGGGTTGAGATATGAATTTTTTATATGTGCTTAAGTTGTTAAAAAGACTTAAAGTTGATGAATTTATGTTCATGAAAAGAATTATTGCTTCTAAGGATTGTGAATGAATAAGTGAATCATGAATAGTGTCAAGATAAGACATTGATCATTTTGTGAATAAGTTGAAGATATGGATACATTAAGTTTAATACATGATTGTTGAAGGGTATGAGTACCCATGGTTTCTTGTACATGAAACATTGTGATTTAGAGTTAATAAGACCTCGGGTATCGGCATTGTTGAAATAAAAAGAATTGAGTTATATTTTTGAGATTTACCATGGAGCGATCTCGGTATTTGTGATTAAGTCCGGTAGAGGTAACACTAACTCTAGCTATGATAATTGATTCATGTCTTGAACTTAAGAACTAGGAAATAAGTGAAGATGCAATAAAACCTAGGCAAACGTAAGTGGGGCACTCTATATAGTCGGACGGTGGATTTACTGCGGTGGTTCTCCGGGACTATAGACCCAGTCGGGCGGTAGATTTCGGGACTGTGGTTGCCTCGTGGGAGACGAGATTTTATTTTAAATTCAGGACTATGCGTAGTCGGGCGGATAGTTTGCCGCACTCCGATGTATATATGTATACCGGGGCTAGAGGGGCACTTGCGAAAGGTTCGCACGACGAGGATTCTGTATAACAGTCGGGCGGTGGATTTACTGTGGAGGTTCTCTAGGACTGGGATCCATACTCGTGGAACGTCTCAACTTTGTTTTATTACTGGGTGTCATGGCAAGGGATCGAACCCCTTAATGTGGAGTACGTAGGTGCTTGCTCTCGGACCTATATAGTATGGGATGCATAGAATCCGAACAAGTATGCATTAGTGTTATCTTAGTATAAAATATCTGCATTAGGCATTAAGACATTGTATACACTTACATGTTTAGAATAATCACTTTTGACACTTTATTGTTCATTCAAATTCGTGGTTTATTAAAGTATTGAGATTGTTATATTTCCGGCATAGAGAGGATGACCGTGTATAACATTTTTCGTCGGTTGTAATCAGCTGACGTGCCCACGGTCTTATATGCAGAAGTTGGATCTTCAAGAAGGAATAAAGTTGATTTCGATGCTGTTGATTAATTATTTTATGCAAGTTGTATATCATTTTCATTGTTGTACTTCATTTTTATCTTTCGCTGTGTAAACAGTGTAAAGAACTCTGATATATGATGAAAAGTTTAAATTTCCTTGTAAAATTGTACGAAGTGAAGTGTAAAGATCCTGTGGAATCTCGAATTCGGTCTTATTTGGAATTCGGGGCGTTATAGCTGCAATTTCACTTCACGTATATCACAACAAATTTCTCTTTTAAATTCATACATGGTTAACTACATAAAAAATAAACAAGGAAGAACTAACTCATGCAGTTTGAGGCGTTAACCGTAACTCATGCATTTAGAAATTGAATTGCTACTTATGTTAGACTCCAAATCAAAAAAAAAATCTCCTATGCTCAAGTCATACATAGCAAGGAATTTCAGATTTACTATTGTTGTTGATTCACAATACTATTTTTGAATCCCGAGATGCTGATAAATAATCCTGCAATATACAAATCAATAAACATTAAAGTCACTTCATAATCCTACTTCAAAGTACATTAATACATCAACGTCTACTAGTAAATAAACATCTATAAATCATTCCTTACCGTTTACATAATTTTTTATATGTTGCATCATTCTAAATACGTGTCATAGACACGTGCTGACGGCATACCTAGTCCAAAAATAGGATATATACAGAGAATACATACAAGTATAAAAGCTACAAGCAGATAAGCTATGATTAATCGATTGGGAAAGGGAATATACATGACGCCACTAACCACTGATATTCCCACAGTCCAAGCATGTCTCTTGCAACGGTAAGCTCCCATTCCCATTATATGCACGGTGGCGAAAGTATATCTCTATAATAAATTATAAGACAATTAGGAAAAAAAAAAGTTCGCAAGTAATTCTTCTTTAATTGAAATAAAATCAATGGTTCACATTCACATTTCTTTCAAAACAATTTTTTTTTTCTCAAAAAAAAAAAAAGTTTCTTCACTTTATTAATGTATCTCTCTCTCTCCTCTTTTTTGGATTTCTCTCTCTCTATATATATACCGAGATATTTAGATTTTTAGATTTAAGGTATGTAAATTTTCGGATCTTTCATATTTTTTATACTTCTTTTTTATTGCTCATGTAGAAAATTTCACTGAGTTTAATAATTGATTTCTGATACAATAGAAAATTTAAATGGATATGTTGGCTGGAGCCTTAATGGCTCTATCCGGATGATATATAAAAAAAAAATAAAGATCCTTATGTGATTGTTTTACGACATTCTAATTAATTTTTATAAGTTATCGTGGAGTTTTTACCTCGGTGGTATTGCATATAAATGTTCAAACCTATGTGATTTGTTAGTCAAACATGATTGTATATATTTTACTGTTTATAAGGTTTTTCAGATGTTGCATCATTCCGAAGACGTGCCCATGGATAAACACCTCTCTCTCTCTCACTCTCTCTCTTATATACATAAAGAGAGAGAGAAGAACCTAAAATATCAAGCAAAGCAGCAACCATAAGGGAGATAGTGTAGGTTTTGAAGAAGATAGGCATGGTGATACTGGAACTGGGCATCTGGTTGATTCCATTGACACTTGTCGTGGCACCATGGAGACGATTAGTTCTCATGGTTTCTCATCTTCAGCAGATAAGGGACAACATAGTAAGATCTATATTTACAACCCCAACCATCTCCACCCTCCTCGCAAGGCTGCAGTCCATGTCCCTTACCATCTACTAACTGTTCGATGTTTCCATATTACTTGTTTTATGTTTTGTATGTGTAATTTGTAAGCCCTGATCATTTTAGAAGGTCGTCCTTTCTCTTTCTTTGTTGTTTTTTCCTCTGTAGTTCTTGTGAAATGGCTATGAGTGATTAGTATATGGTGCTGAGATTGTTGATTATACTCAATCCAACTCTTTCTCTTCTTCGGTGAGTCAGTAATTTTGCAGCATAACATCATTTTAATTTTTGATGTGATATGGATCCATATGTTATGGCTCGTCTTCGTTACAACATTTTTCCTCTGTTTTTTCCCTCACTATATATATTGAAGTGATCCATTGATAAACACTTTTTGAGAAAAACGAGAAAATAAGAAACAATGATATTAACCGTTAGATCAGAGTAGATCGAAAAGAATTACTCTAGTTAGAGCATCCACAATGGTGTTTCTCATATTTGAAAATATGGCAAAATAGCATATAGCAAAACAAGCAATTTGCTGCAGTCGTGATTTGCCATAATATGAGAAAGAAATATTAAAAAAGAGGTCGGACAAAACATGTTGTTTCGTCTGTAATTTTTTAAAAATTTTACGCTTAATTAACTAATGATTAAGTATTAAAATAGATAAATTAAATAAATTAAATATTAAAATATATACTAACTACCTACTTAATTAACTAAACTTAAGATTAACCTATAATTAATGTCGTTAAACTCCTCCAATGGCTGGACGTCCCGTTCAAGCCAAAATGACTTCAAACGGGACAACATGTCCCGTCCAAGCCAAAATGGCTTCAAACGGGACATGTCCCATTTGATGAATTTCCGATTTTTTTTTCCAGACGGTACAATATATGTACAGTCTGATCATTTAAAAAAATAAAAAAGGATCAGACAAAACAACATGTTTCGTCCGATCTCATTATAATTAAAAAAAAATAGGGAGGAAACAATATGTTTCGTCCCCTATAATTTGAGAATCACCAAATTCGTTTATCAAATATGAGAAGCCACTGTAATGTTTTTGTCAAAATATGACAAAATAGCAAACGAGACTGTAGATGCTCATCTCTCATAAAATGAGAAAATGGAAAAAATAGCAAACAGCTGTGGATGCACTTAAGATGAGAATAACTTTTGAAAAACCCCACAGCGCACTTAAGATGAGAATAAGTTTTGAAAAACCAAAAGTTTTTTTCTCACTTTGGCTCTGTTACTATCTCTATGACTCAAAAAAATCCAAATATTAGGATTTAGTCTGGATGGCAATTCACACAATGTAGTGAGGTAGGATTTGATTTAGTTATCCCTATGGGATCCCGGTACAGCTATTCCTTCAGTACTACAGATTTTTTTTTTTTTGAGGAAATTCAGTACTACAGATTTGATTGGCATCATCCTCTTGCCCTTCACCTTCATCAAATTTCGTGTACTGAAACTGCTATAGTTAATTGCTGTAATTCTTTATTGAGTAATGTTTTAGCCACTATCAATTTCACTGCCATTTTCATCACTATTTTAGGTGGCATATTTTTATTGAAGAGTTTTTTCACCGACTCTATTTTTTCCTACTTATTGAAGTGTGCCACCTAAATAGTGAAGAAAAATGTAGTAAAATTGATAGTGGATGCAGCATTACTCTTCTTTATTTTCTCAAAACTGAAGAAACTTTAAAAAAGTCTCTTTTAATTTTTTATTTTCTCAAAACTCTAGAAACTTTTAAAAGTTTCTCTTTTCTATGTGGTAGTTAGTGACCATGGCATGACTGATGGTGGGAATCATGGAGGACCCTCACACGAAGAAACTGACTCCTTGGCTCCTTTGTTTTGTGTAGATTTTAGGACATCACGTCATGGTTCCTCTTAGATATTATATTAGATATTATATTATAAGAGAGATTAGTTTAGTTCCATATCTAATAAAGTATTGATTTAGTCTTTTATTTTCTCGTATATATATGAGATATATTGTATTCAGTTTATTCAATCAATAATTAATAAATAAAGTATTTCTTCCCATTTCTAATTCTAACATGGTATCAGAGTTTGTACTCCTATAAGGCTTATACTAATTTTATCATCGTCGTCGAGGTGGAGTGGTTCTCGTCTTCAACGGAATCACTCCACCTTTCGACATCCCTCTCCCGATCAAATCTCAAAACCCTAATCTCCGCTGCCTTCTCTCATATCCCCCACTAACCCTAATCCACAACAACACCAAGAGAGGCTACAACAACAACTTTGGCAATACCTACAACTTCCCGGTGACACCATCAATACCATCAACTCCAACTTAGGCAACCTCTCAACCCAACTCCGGCACCAAATCTCGTCGCCACCACCACAACCCCGTCGACCTCCGTCAACAACAACTCCTGACGCCATAATCGGCACCACCATCGTCCTTCACCTCAACCTGCAAACAATCCAAACCACCGATGACTACAAGAACCCCAAACCACCGTTGTTCGTCCTCTACCTCTACTAACACACACCCAAAACCATTGGCGGCTACCAAAAAAAAATCTAATCCCGAAGTCGACGCTGTCACCTCCAAACCCAAAGTCGACCCATCCCGAAGCCTCACCAATTCCCGTTGACAACGATCCAGGAGCCCGACCGCATCCTAGATCCACACTCCCAAATCCCCGAATTCCAAACTCCCGTCACAATGATCCCACCGTCTAAACCCCAATCCCAGATCCACTCCCATCCAAACTCCAGTCGACCCAAAACCCTAACCCCATTTTCCCGCCGCCTCCGTTCTCCTCAAACCCTAATCTACTCTCTCTCCAGTCCCTCTTCTAAACCCGACATCCAAACCCAACCGGCTTCCTATACACAAATCCCTTATACCCAAACCCACAAACCCGAAACTCAAAACCCGAAACTCATTTTATGTTAAAAAAAACCTTGCAAGTTCTTCAGCTTCCGCATCTAGATCCAGATACAACCTCACACTGGTTAATCCATTGTGAGTTTGAGAGGGAGAGAAATCAACATCATCACAGTTCCCATCTTCCTCACCTTTCGTCGACGTCCACCATCTTCTGCATCCAGTTCTCAGTTCAGGGATAATTCACAAGTCAGGGGTGAAATCCCAACAGTTCAGTATATGGAGATCTCAATAGTGCGCCACCACTACTTCCTTCCACTACTACTACTACTCCTTCTCAGTTCGGGGTGAGATCGCTACAGTTTGGGATATGGAGATCCTGTAGCACCCCGGATCCCTGTTACTGGACATCCACAACACAATCAAAATCTTTGCCTTTAAATACATCTCAACACAGTAATAACAAGGAAATTTTAAAAACTTTTTATTGTCAAGTAAAATTATTACATCACCAATTACAATTATCACCTGTTCTTGAACAAGGAATACAAATTACATCGACTTATTACAAATACTACAATGTAATGATTACCGTCTGCCACCCAGAATGGTAATCAACTGCTCTCGACGGGAAGCTCCACCGAGTGGTCATACAGCTTCCCTGAGATGCGCCTTGTAGCTCGAATGGTGGGCATGTACACTGCCACTCCACTTGGATGCCTTGCTTGTCTTGAGTCCTCCTGCACTCGCGATCCGGTATCCAGCACCTAATTGAGTGGGTACGTCAGTACATATACTGACGCAATGTTGATAAGAAAACAGCGATCTCCAACTAGCATTCACAACCAGCATTTAATAAAAACAGAAACATGCATCCTAATTTTCTCGTGTCAGTGTATGCCATGACATGAAGTCTAATGCATAGTACATAATGCACAGAAAACAGATGTACTTAGTTTAATGTCAGCAAGACTTCGGACACACATGCATCCCTTACTATATACGCTCCAAATCAAGCCGTCTTCTTCAGTTTCAGGGTTTCCAACCCTCGCCATGCAAATACATTCTACTATTGTACTTAACTTGTTCCTGATAGATACATTCGTGGCTGGTGAATTCTGTAGTTATCACTGCTAAACACAGTGGTGTCCCCGTTTGCCACTAGTGTCCCAATCCGTTCTGGATCACACCAAATGCTGTGACGATCTTACATATGCACAAATGCATATCTATGATGCCGAAGATCCATGGGACAGCAGCCCCATGGTCCATTCGTGTCCACTCAACATAAGAACTTGACGGCCTCGAGGGTCTAATCCCCATATCCGACAAGAACCCTCCCGTTCTTACCACGGTTCTTCAAGAATCAACAGTGCGAGATACGCACCGCAGCACGTATCCCTAATGAAAGGAATAGACAACCCTCGTTATCACCGCCTAGTTCTGGCCTTTAGAACAAGTCGAATTATAGGGAACCATCCCCAACATCAACTCGGTCTTCAAGCGAAAAGTAAAGAAATACAATATGAAATAACATTGTTTGCTAAACATGCAAGTTGTCAAATCATGCATAGTGTCTAATGAATAATTGAGCCCAAATGGTTCTGTCAAAAATAACTAATCACGGCGAACTGACATTCATCGGTTGTCAACACCTCTATAGGTTTTTGACCAAATGTCCCTGGCCCACGACCCTCAGCGAGCAGTACAATGGCGCCCAAGAGAGTGCCTCATACCCAGCAATAGAGGTGAAACACACACAATTTACTAATATCCAGTCATTGACAGACCTAGGTATCAACACATTCTAGACGAGGTAGATAACCTAGCCTATCAACCCCAAACATAGGCGATCCGATCTCCATCGGTCGCCACCACCTCCGTCTCGGATCTCATCTAGTATCCCGGCCCGCGGTCAACCTTCTCTCTGTAAACGATCCGACGGTGCGCAGGAAAATCACTATCTCTCGAGGTGGAAATAAATCAATCACAATACTTACCGACTAGGTTGATAGTCCTAAGGTATCACAACCTAGATTAACCCCAAGCTATACAAGCTTCGAGCTTCACATACAACAAATTGACCATACAACTATTCTCTCAACTTACTCACGTTTCCACCATGAGTACTAAGCATAAGAATCTCATATAAGTCTCAAATGAAGTTCTTAATAGGGATAATCATTCAATCATCTTAAAACTCAAATCACCTTATAGTCATAAATCCTGTAGCATGTAGAAATTTCATAATTGATTCTATACTTCACGGAAACCAACAAAAGTAGACTTCTAGAAAGGTGGGAACCTGTACTGCAATTTCCTAGTTGACAACTCTCTCAAATTCCTTATAGAACTCAAGTTTCCTGATTTCAAACACATGCTTGAAATCAAACAAAGACAACAGATTGTTGAAACTTGTAACCTTCATAACTTCCAAAATACAACTTGGAATTGCATAATATTACCCATTCTGAAAATCTAAGACCCTATACTACAAGTCTTTAGTTAATCATTTCTTCAAATTCAGCCATCTAGAAGCTATACACTCTCTATATGTTCTCAACTGTACATTCTTCCATACAATTTTTGCATCTTACCATTATCATAAAAACTTGCTCACTTGTTGGAATAACTCGATTTTGGATTCTATGGAAAGCTGGAAGTGTCTAATACAACTTTCTAGTTGATCCCGTCCTCATATTCATCTATTAAGATACTCTAAAATTCCAATTTATACCAGTATACACATACAAAATGAGTTTCCATTACAAGAAAAACAAATCCTTCAATTAAGATTGGTTCTGCCCCAATCTTTAAAAAAATCATAACTTTCAAACCACAAACTGGAATTGCATGATTCAATATGTTTTGGAAAGCTACGACTGTCCAATACAATTCTCTAGTCGATCATTCTTTCAAATTCTCAACACATAAATTGAGAATTCCACAACTTCACTGACTACTCAAAAGCTGAACTGAATTGAACATGCAGTACTCAAAAGTCAATATCGATTCAACCACATCTTCAATACTTATGAAATTTTAGATTCAGTAACTAGACATATACAAAAGCAATACCCCAAAATTTTAGCTCATAATTCCTTATACATTAAGATATATGAATTTTCAAATATAGATCAATTTCAGTCATTCTCAACCACATACAGCAACTATGTCCTTCTTGCTATGCTGTTTTCAATCGATCAAATGAAGCACCAAATGTTCTTCAACAATTACAAAATTTGGTACACTAATAGTGGACATATACAAGATGCTACATGTCAAATTTCATTACAAAATTCCATACCAAATGAGACTTATGAATTTTTAAAGTCCAACTTACACTCTCAACACCAGCAGATTTCCCGTTGACCTGGTTGAACAAACAAATACAATAAAAATAGCAAATAAATTTCAGAAAACTCTGAAATTTGGAATACAAGTTTTTAACATATACATCTAACTTTTCCTTTCTGGTTCCAACTCAAAATTCCTTATAGATATCGTGTTATGAATTTTTATACTCGACTTAATTTACCCAAAAAAACTGCAGATTTCCCCCGTTTACTGATTTCGGAAATTGAATTTGTAAACCCTTCAAATAAACTCCAAAAATTCCGAAATAATTCTAGCTTTCTCCTAACATCATCATCATCGTTCAGTAAAAGTTTGGTATCGAAATTCCATCGTATCGTCAAATAACAAAAATCTCTATCATAACTAGTTCTTAAGCTCTACTTGCAAGATTCTCATTCTACACTGATTCTACTATCTCAACTCAACCATAACAATCTTCTCAAGATTAAACTATCATTCAAGCATTAAAACAAACATCACAAGCATAATATCTTCACAAATAAAATTAAACATAATAAAGTTTAGAGAGCACCTACAAGATAAAGAAATCCTCAAGCTTCTTGCTAGCTAGCTCCTCTCCTCCTCTCAGTTCTCTTCTTCACCTTAAAGACTCCAAGAACCCATAAACAAATAAAAAAAACCATTTTCTCTCTTTCTTTTCTCATCTCAAGGAGGAAGTAGTAGAAGAAGATGGAGAGTAGAAGTAGAAGAAGATGGAGGTGAAAGTTTTTGGGTGAAAAATGAGATGGAGATGGGGGATTTCGGATTTCGGATTTCGGATTTCGGATTTCGGCCATGGATGGGGTGGGGGATTTCGGCTTCCATTTAGAGGAGGGGAAATTAGGTCGGTGGTGGACGAGGGGGGAAGTGGAAATGAGATAAAAAGGGGGGGGGGGGGGGGGGGGGGGGGGGGGGTGATGGGGGGTAGGGATTTTGACACTTAAATCCCTAGAAGTTCCATATATTTGTTTGGATTTGTTTATACTAGAAACAAATCTCCACCCTAGGTTTTGTGTTTGATCATGAAGATTAAAGATAAGAAGCTCTTGATAGGATGTGAGTCTTCTACATCCCTACTATAGCATATATAAATATACAAATATGTATAAATACATACATATACATATACATATAAAAATACATACAAGTATTCATGTATATACATCATATACAATCCAATCAAAATATACATACATTTATATAGACATATATATATACATGCTTATAAATAAAATATTTATTTGTAGAATATAAGAATATATTTATAAAAATACTATTTGATATGGCTAAAAAATGGGATTAAATCGGAACCGTCCAAATCGGGCGCGAATCTTAAAGCCTAGGGGCAAAATGGTAATTTCACTCCACAAACGGGTCTGAAGTGGGTCCCGGGTCTTTTCCCCCAAAACCCAATAACCCACGAACGGATCCACCTCAACTGGGTACGAGTCCCGACCCGAAATAAACCCGGTCCAGCAGGATAGAATTAGGGTCTCTGATTAATACTGATCAACGGCCCTGATTCACATCTATCCTTTCACTGGGATTAGGGATTACATTCCTTATCTGATCACAGGGATTACATTCCTAATCTGACCCCAACGGTGGCTATAAATACCACCCATCTACCACCATTAAGAGGTAATCAATCTTTTGCCAATTTATGCTCTCTCATAATCTTTTCTGGTTATTGACTTGAGCGTCGGAGGGTGCGTCGCCAGGATCAACCCCGGTGTCTCGCCCTTTTTGCAGGTGAACGGCGATAGTCAATGGCCAAAATCCGGCGGAACAAGTTTCAGGTTTGCTATTTAAGTTTTCCAAGAATCCACAAATTCATCTGTTTGCCCCCACACCAGATTTAACGGTAACAGATTGGCACCGTCTGTGGAAACAACAAATAGCAGTCCTTCCTCTTCCCGTCAGGTCAAACCTACCCAGCCATGCCTCCCCGAAGGCTGAGATTCCAAGGGTCCAACTGCAGACCCACTCCCCCTCAACCACAACAGGAGGCCCCTCTCCAAACAGTCCAGCCACAGGGACTTCCTCCTCAACCCGACTAAGCCCCGTAGCAGGACCAACTCCCCCCTCAGAATCTTCAACCCCCTCGCGATCAAATCGGTCCCCAGAATGCCGGTGCGGGGGGCTGCCGTCCCGATCCTCCGAGATAACCTTTCCAACATGATCATGTCTCCGTGCACAACCCCTCAACTGATTCCATGGCATCTCACAATCCCCGGGCCTCTGATGACCTCCGCAACACCCTTAACAATCGACATAAGGAAGAGGATCTTCACCGCCGTTTGGATGAAAGGCGGGCCCGAGAGGGAGTCTCCCGCCAACAACGTCCAAATGAGCGATCTCCTCATCGCCGGGAACATAGGAGGTTCCCGCCTCACCGAAGATAGAGAGAGTCCCCCGAGCACTATAGAAGAAGGCCTCGCTCACCGAGGGATGATAATGCTCCTATCACCCGAGCCGAATTCCAGCAATTTCAAGCAACCATTTTGCAAGCCCTCCATCACCGACCCAACAATAATGATGCTCGAAGAGTCCCCACTCCTCCTCCGATCCAAAGTCCTCACCGACGTTCCCTGACTCCCCCTCCAGCTCCTAGCAACCCCCAGCACATTCCTAGTCCTCGCCACTCTCGGGGCTACAGTCGTCATAGCCCCCGCTCTCCCTCGTACGAAGATGAGTCCAGAGGCTCGTTTGAATACCGTCGAAGGGATGACACTGTCTACCATCGTCTCCACGAAATGGAGAGGTGCTTGGGTCAGCTAGACAGAGAAGAAAAGCTTAGAGGAAGGACCCTCCGTCCGAGCCGACCTCCTTTCTCTTGTACCATTATGGAGGTGCCCATTCCAATAGGCTTTAAGCCTCCACAGTTCGAGACCTATTCCGGGGAGTCCGACCCCATGGATCACATCGAAAGCTTTAAGACCCTCATGCTAATCCACCAGGCTTCCGATGCTCTGCTGTGCAAGACCTTTCCCGCTACTCTCAAGGGTCCAGCCCGGGAATGGTACTCTCACCTCGCCCCATCCTCAATATTCTGCTTCGAGCAATTCGAGACCCTCTTCGTCAGCCACTTCGTGAGTAGCCGCAGAACTGAGAAGACCAGCATTTCGCTACTCTACCTCAACCAGAAGAAGGGTGAGAAGTTAAGAGACTATGTGAAAAGGTTCACCGCGGAAGCCAGATCTATCGCTTCCCTCGACCAGTCGGTCGCTGCAGCAGCTTTCCAATCAAACATTCTTAATTCTAGCCTCCACTCCTCCCTTGCCAAGAAGCCCTCACAGAAATTCTCCGATCTCCTTCTCCGAAGCGAGAAGTATATTCGGGCCAAGGAAGCTGAGCACCGCCCTAACTTTGAGGGGCCTTCCTCCGGGTCCAAGAGAAAGGGAACAGAAGAAGAGGGAGCCAAGAAGCTCCAGAAGGACAATGGCGGACAGCGCCGACCTCCCCCCAGGTTTGAAAAGTTCACTCCTCTTAACGCCAACATTTCTGCTATTGTCATGGAAGTTGAGAAGGAAGAGGTGCTACCCCCTGCCCCGAAAATGAAAACCCCTGGCAAGAAGAGGGACAAAGAAAAATGGTGCCGCTATCACCGGGACCATGGCCACGACACTTGTAACTCCCCAATTTGACACCAAAATCAACTCTTTCAATTTCTATACCACTTTAAACATAAACTAAGAAAATTATATTTCAATAAAAATTTAGGCAGAGTCTCCCTTGTAAATTTTTCCCCGAAATACAAATAGCTTACGGAATTCTGCTCAAAATTCCGTAGCTCACAATACATGCAATAATTTCACGGGCTCCCCAGGCCAAAATGAGCAGAAACATACAGGCAATTAATATATATGCTCTGGGGGCCAAACTCATAACGGAATATCAAATATCAAATAAAAACCATAAATTCCTTTGAAAACGAGGTAAAGTTTTTAGAAAAACCTTTGTAAAATCTACCACAGAGCCCGGTACACCACACCAAGATGGGTACGGGTCACAACCACCACATACTACTCCACACTATACTCATCATCATCATATACATGCTTATACATCAAAAATATAATTTAAATCATAAATTTCCACTACTCACATAATTAAATTTAAATAACAATTTTAAAATAACAGCTTCACTCCACAGAATCTGCACCTCACCTCTGCACTGCTGAGGACCTGTAACAGTAGGGGATCTAGGGTAGTCTAGGGACTCCCTAATCACATAAATACTAAGGGGTTAGCCATTTTTGGTGTGAGTATAATTCACTAATCTAATATATAAATCAAACTATATCAAGAAAATAAATTAAACTTACAAATACCAAGGTAAGAAGATTCAACCTGAATCTGAATATTAAAGCAACAAGAATACGCCTTTATATTAAGTACTCGGCAAATCTACATCCGTCTACATATGTATCCATAACTTCACACCCTTCACTAAATGCATCATATTATTATATCACTGTGTATATGTGTGTATGTATATATATATATATATATATATATATATATATATATATATATATATATATATATATATATATATAGCAACTCACCCATTTATCCTGAAGGTTGTGCCAAGGCAGGTAGTTCCTCTACACACTTTCAAGGTACACAAACTTATAACACAACATATTTTCCTTTGATAACCATTTTCCTAACCACTCTTATAATTCAGGTATTTATTTTATTGCATTATATCAGGTATCACATCATACACACATGCATATATTCTCATAATACCACATTCATTCATTTCTTATGACACAAATATAACACCTCATTGCCCATTGCAATTTACTCACATTTCATCACATCATGAACATATCACTTATTAAATACTCATTCTTATCGCATCAAAAACATGTTTTATAACTCATTCACATTCCGTTATATCATTTAGCTATTATTCAATCTAATTGATAATTAAGTTACTTCCATCTTCACTTATAACTCAAGTTATCATTGATTTCACTTTCATTCACATCAATTTATACTCCATATCCCAAACATAGTTTGGGCGATAATATATGACACCCTAAAGCCGATAGCTTGGGTAATAATCACTGCACCCCAAACACGTAGTCTGGGTAGTTTCACATCACATCTCCAGCCGATAGCTTGGTTATTAATTCACTTCAATCACTATTAATCTTCACTTAACTTAATTCTTCATTTCCATTAATCATTACCACTATCATGCCAACTCATCCTGCGAATTATGCCAAGGCAGGTAGTTCCCACCATTTCCACAGAAATAGTGGGCGGGTAGTTCCTCGACACAATCCCAAGGTGTATCAACTCAAATCATCCTGTATTTCACTTTCATTTATAAGATACATAATGTATTCTCTCTACTTCCCGTATTCATTATCATAACACAATTTCTTCATTTAATCCATATTAATACACTTTTCGTATTTTATGAATCTCATCTCGTAATTACTTATTCATTTCGACCCATACACTTACTTCACTATTTCATTTCATCTTACACCAAATACTTTCTTCTCTTTCTCATTTACATTTCATATCATATTCATTTTACCCCAGGTTTATCCTGGAGTATCAATTCTCTCTCAGGTCTACCCTGAGGTATCAACTCTCTCTCCGGTCTATCCGGAGGTATCTGCTCTCCCAGGTCTATCCTGGGGTATCAACTCTCTCTCAGGTCTACCCTGAGGTATCATATCTCTCTCCGGTCTATCCGGAGGTATCTGCTCTCCCAGGTCCATCCTGGGGAATCAACTCTCTCTCAGGTCTACCCTGAGGTATCATATCTCTCTACGGTCTATCCGGAGGTATCTGCTCTCCCAGGTCCATCCTGGGGAATCAACTCTCTCTCAGGTCTACCCTAAGGTATCATATCTCTCTCCGGTCTATCCGGAGGTATCTGCTCTCCCAGGTCCATCCTAGGGAATCAACTCTCTCTCAGGTCTCCCCTAAGGTATCATATCTCTCTCCGGTCTATCCGGCGGTATCTGCTCTCCCAGGTCCATCCTGGGGAATCAAATCTCTCTCAGGTCTACCCTAAGGTATCATATCTCTCTCCGGTCTATCCGGAGGTATCTGCTCTCCCAGGTCCATCCTGGGGAATCAACTCTCTCTCAGGTCTACCCTGAGGTATCATATCTCTCTCTGGTCTATCCGGAGGTATCTGCTCTCCCAGGTCCATCCTGGGGAATCAACTCAAGTCAACTGAAATTATTTCTCTTAACATTTTCTTTTCATATTAACATCACCCTTTATCATCATAGCATCTCATCTTTTATTAAAACTTATTCGCATAAACAATGATCACCATCTCACTTACTCTTTCAATGCATCACACAAAAGAAAATATCACTGTAGTTAATATATAAAATCATCACATCATAATATGGCACATCACAACGGTACTGTATTATTAATTTGATCATTACCTCACACATCGCGAATATACCGACATCCTTATATACATATAACTCATCCCCATATATATATAACTAATCCATCATCTATAAATTTATATCAATACACGAGACGAGTATTTAATCGTCATATCGCATACCAACACCGAACACTAATTTCCCTTTACACATACACCTTATTCCGGGATTCATATCAATCATTCAGATTATACTAAAATTTTCTTAAATAACAAATACATAAATACATTCATACTCACCTAACAGCCCGGGAAGACTCGAAGCATCACTTCTCCATCCCGCACACGAAGCCGTTAACATTTCCTATTATCAAGTTTCAAAGCAATTAAGGCTCAAAACATCTAAATCAACCACAGAAAATAATAACACTATTTCTAATATCACTCAGGCGTTTTATCGAACGTCTGGGATGCACACGTGCATTGCACGTAATATTTAAATTCCTACGAGATGTTTATCCCCAAACAATTACTAAAATCACCCCCAACTTATTATAATAGTTCTACTAAAATTCTACTACTATAAAGGAGATAAGTCTCACATTTATAATTCTCTTTTACAAACCCAAAACCCTAATTTATTAGCAACTTGTAAAATCTCCAAGAATTTGCTAATTTCTCGTCTCTACCCTTCTCAACATCTTCTAATCTCCCTACCATAATACCCCTACTCAAAAGAAATTAATCACACTCAATTTTATATAATAAAATAATTTAGGGTTTACCTTTTCGAAATCCTTTCGAAAATCTGACGCTTCCACAATGTAGAGAGCCCTTCAATTAGCCTATCCCCCAATTTAATTTGGATTTGACGAAGAAACCAAACGAATTTGGGCGGGAGAAGGGGAGGCCGAATGGCATTCGGCCGCAAGCTTCGATCGGAAAGAAAACAGGGAAAGGAAAAGGGAAAGAAGGAAAGAGGAAAAGAGAAAGAAGAGGGGGGGGGGGGATTTGGGAAAATTGTGTGTGTGTGTGTGTATATATATATATATATATATATATATATATATATATATAATAAGGAATAATTACATATAAGCCCCCAATCTCCAAAATATTTCAAATAGACCCCCAACTCTCACACTTTTAAAAATACTAACAACATCAAATACATAAAATTGTCTCATAATGATTTTCCAAAAGTAGAAAATAAGGTAAACAATATTTCTTCATATAAAACTCGACCCATAACTCCAATATATCATTAATACCAATCTACCACAAATATCCATACCAATATCAATATTTAAATAAAATACATCAAAAATAATTTTCACCACTCAAAATATATAAAAACAGGCATTTTCAGTATTTTACAAATTCGATGTGTTACCACACCAATGATTGTAGGGCCCTAAAGAACGAGATAGAAGCCCTCATCCAGAGGGGGAAACTAGCCAAGTTCGTGAGAAAGGACCGAACCGACCTTCCGCCTCCTCCTCGGGGGGCTAACAAGCGCCCCGAACGACGCGATGAAACGCCCGAATTCGAAAAGGAACGTGTCCTGCACCTCATTCATGGGGGCCCGATGGGGGGCTCCTCCAACTCCTCCTGAAAGGCATTTATAAGAGAAGTTAATTCGGTTCACGGCACACCTCCTCCTAAAGGCCTCGGAGTACCTGTCACATTCTCAGATGAAGACCTTGAGGGTGTCCGAACCCCCATTGTGACACACTTATCATCAACCTCCATATGGCAAACTTTAAAGTAGAGAGGATCCTGGTGGACAATGGCAGCTCCGTTAACATCCTCTTCCTCGCTGCTTTCAAAGGTCTCAAACTGTCCCGAGACAGACTTAAGCCCACCGGCTATACACTCCATGGGTTCACGGGAGTGCCAGTGACTATTGAAGGGGTGATCACCCTCCACGTAACCGCTGGCAAAACTCCTACTACCCGAACGGAGCCGATGGACTTCATGGTCGTCGATGTCCCCGCTGCTTATAATGTGATTCTGGGCCGACCTGGCCTAGCTGCCCTCGAAGTCGTCCCTTCCGCTTATCACCTCAAGATGAAGTTCCCCACCCAGACAGGAGTAGGGGAAGTAAGAGGCAGTTAGGAAATGGCTCGCAAATGCTACATGACCTCTACTGAGGGTCCAGTCCTCTTCCTCGAAACTCTTGAAATCCCACAAGATGGTGTCCGGAAAACGTCCGAGCCAGTGGATGAATTGGAGGAAGTGCTCTTCTCTGAGCAAGATCCGAGCTGCAAGTTCTTTATCAGCAAGACCCTCCCATCAGCCCTAAGCTCGGACATAGTTCAATGTATTAGAAAGAACTGCAACCTCTTTGCCTGGTCAGCCGCCGACATGCCTGAAATTTCCGAAGAGCTTCTCGTCCACCATCTGAGTGTTGCACCCGGGTCCAGACCAGTTCAATAGAAGAGGCGCAAATTTTCTCCCGAGCGCCAACAAGCTATAAAAGTAAAGGTGGACAAGCTCCTCAAGGCTCGGTTCATACAGGAGGTCAATTATCCCGAATGGCTCTCAAATATTGTGATGGTAAAGAAGGCCAACGGGAGTTGGAGAATATGTATCGACTTCACCGACCTGAATAAAGCATGTCCCAAAGATCCATTTCCTCTCCCAAGTATCGACACCCTAATCGACGCAACTTCGGGCCATGAACTCCTCAGCTTCATGGACGCCTTCTCCAGCTACAATCAGATTCGTATGTTTCCCCCGGATATCCCGAAGACTTCCTTTGTAATCGATCAGGGCCTCTACTGCTACAGGGTAATGCCTTTCGGGTTGAAGAATGCAGGTGCCACTTATCAACGCCTCGTCAACAAGGTTTTTCAAGCACAGATTGGCCGAAATATGGAGGTATATGTTGACGATATGCTTATGAAGAGCATCTATTGGGCCGATCATGTGGCCGATTTGCAAGAGGCATTCGATGTACTCAGGAAGCACGATATGAGGCTCAATCCGAACAAGTGTGCGTTCGGAGTCTCGTCCGGGAAATTCCTAGGCTTTTCGGTCAGCCAAAGAGGAATCGAAGCGAACCCCAAGAAGATCAAGGCCATATTGGACATGGCTCCCCCAAAGAATGTTAAAGAGGTTCAGAAGCTAACAGGTCGCCTTGCTGCCATAGGGCGCTTCCTTTCTAAGTCAGGGGAAAAGTGTCTTCCCTTCTTCAAAGCTCTCAGGGGGGCAAAAGGCTTCGAGTGGGGTCAGCAGCAACAAGACTCATTCGACCAGCTAAAAGCTTACCTAGTCAATCCTCCCCTCCTCAGCAAACCTGTTCTCGGGGAAGCCTCTACCTCTACTTAGCCGCCTTCGAGCAGACCCTCAACGCTGTCCTCGTAAGGGAAGAAGATAAGACTCAAAAGCCCATCTATTACGTGAGCAAGGTACTTCGGGATGCCGAGCTCCGCTACCCAAGGATAGAGAAAATGGCATACGCCCTAGTCATGGCCGCAAGAAAGCTTCGCCCATATTTCCAGTCCCACTCGGTGGTCATACTTACCGACCAACCGTTGAAGCAAGTCCTTCACAAGATGGAGACTTCCGGTCGTCTCATGAAATGGTCTATCAAGCTGAGCCAGCATGATATAACATACCAGCCTCGGACCGCGATCAAGGCTTAGGCCTTAGCTGAATTCATAGTTGAAAGAACCATTCCCGAGGTCAGTCAAGCGTCAAACGGACCTCCTATTTGGACAGTATATGTTAACGGATCCTCTTGTACTGAAGGGAGCGGAGCCGAGGTTATTCTGGCAGGTCCAGATGACTTCGTCCTCCAATACTCCCTCTGCATCAACTTCAAGGCCTCCAACAATGAAGCGGAATATGAAGCCCTCATAGCCGGTCTTAGAATGGCTCGCAAGGCAGGGGCACAATGCCTCCGCATATTTAGTGACTCTCAGCTAGTCGTGAATCAAGTCTTGGGCGAGTATGAAGCGCGAGATGAATGAATGGCTAAGAATCTAGCCAAGGTCCAAAATCTCATGGCTCTCTTCGAAGAGGCACTTATTCGGCGAATTCCGAGGGAAGAAAATGCCCAAACAGACGCTCTCTCCAAGTTAGCCTCTTCCTTCCTCCAAGGTCTCGAGCAGACCGTCTTAATTGAAGTGCTCCTGAAGCCAAGCATAGAAGAAGAAACTCCCGACTCCATGGAGTCGCTGCCGGTCCAACTTCAAGATAATTGGATGAAACTCCTGGTAGAATTCCTAAGGGATGGGTTCCTTCCCGAAGATCTTAAGGAAGCTCGCCGAGTCAGAACCAAAGCGGAGCGGTACACCATTGTAGAGGGGATCTTTTACAAATGCTCATTCACATAAATTGACGGCAGACCTTATCTGAGGTGCCTCTCCCCCGAAAAAGCCACATACGCCTTGTAAGAGCTTCACGAAGGCATAGGCGGAGCACATTCAGGGTCCAGGTCCCTTACCCGGAAGGTGTTGAATTATGGATATTTCTGGCCTACCCTCTTACATGATGCCGAGCGACATGTTCGGCAATGCAGCTCTTGCCAAAAGCACTCCAACATCCGTCGCCTCCCACAAGCTTGGCTCGCCACCCTATCAAGCCCTATCCCTTTCGCAATGTGGGGGATGGATTTACTAGGACCGTTCTGGCCAGCTCCCGGCCAACTAAAATTTTTAGTCGTGGCAATCGACTACTTCTCGAAGTGGATAGAGGCCGAGCCCTTGGCCGCAATCACCGAGAACAAAGTACTCCAGTTCTTTTGGAAGAACGTCATCTGCAGGTTCGGCATCCCTCGAGTCCCCATAACCAACAATGGAACACAGTTTACAGGAGCCTCCTTCCGAGCTCTGTGTGAAGACCTCGCCATCCAACAATGCTTCTCCTCTGTCTCCCACCCTCAATCAAACGGCAAAGTGGAAAATGCCAATCGACAGATCCTCTCTGGTATCAAGAAGAGGCTGCATAAGTCCGCTAATGGTTTATGGGTTGATCAGCTCCCGAATGTACTGTGGAATTACCGCACTACCAAACGGATCCCCACAGGAGAGTCGCCGTTCAACCTCACCTATGGGGCCAAGGCTGTAATCCCCCTCGAAGTCGGTGTACCCTCTCCTCGTCTTATTTCTTATGAAGAAGAGCATAATGCCAAGAGCTCCGAGCAAATCTGGACTTGATCGATGAGCTCTATGAAAGAGCTGCCATTCGTCAACAAAGCTATCGGAGAAGGATCGAGCTGGCCTATAATAAGAGAGTCTGTCCTACCGACCTCAAAAAAGGGGACTTAGTCCTTAGAAAGTTAGCTATCTCCTTTCTCAGTCAGAAAAGTAAGCTAGCTCCAAATTGGGAAGGACCCTACAAGATCACCAAGGTAGTTCGGCCAGGAGCCTACCGTCTAGAAGACCTTGAAGGCAGAGAGATTCCCAAGACTAGGAATGCAGACCATCTCCTAAAGTACCAAGAGAGCGCATGAACGCCTCTCCAAGTACCGTCAGATGTCGAACTGTTCCTTTCCCTTCACTTGTATTTTACTTTTGACTTTTTATTTCTCCCATGTAATAACGGCTCGCAACTTAGAAACAGCCAAGTATTAGTTTTCAATAAAGAACATTTTTTTTCATATCTTACTTGTGAATTCCTTGTATCTCTCTGTTTTTACCTTCTTTAAACTCTAACGACGAGTTCGGAGTCCAACACTTGGCTTGACTCCGCTTCGCAAGCTCGCTCTAAAGCGAGCTAGAAGTGGTTCGCCATTCGGAATTGCTCCCACAACCGTTTAAACAAACTCTAACGACGAGTTCGGAGTCTAACACTTAGTTCGAATCTGCTTCGCAAGCTCGCTCTAAAGCGAGCTAAAGTGGTTTGCCATTCGGAATTGCTCCCACAACCGTTGAAACAAACTCTAACGACGAGTTCGGAGTCCAACACTTTGCTCGACTCCGCTTCGCAAAGCTCGATTCTAAAGCGAGCTAAAAGTGGTTCGCCATTCGGAATTGCTCCCACAACCGTTGAAACAAACTCTAACGACGAGTTCGGAGTTCAACACTTGGCTCGACTCTGCTTCTTGGGTTCGCTCTAAAGCGAGCTAGAAGTGGTTCGCCATTCGGAATTGCTCCCACAACCGTTGAAATAAACTCTAACGACGAGTTCGGAGTCCAACACTTGGCTCGACTCCGCTTCGCAAGCTCGCTCTAAAGCGAGCTAGAAATAGTTCGCCATTCGGAATTGCTCCACAACCGTTGAAATAAACTCTAACGACAAGTTCGGAGTCCAACACTTGGCTCGAATCTGCTTCGTAAGCTCGCTCTAAAGCGAGCTAGAAGTGGTTCGCCATTCGGAATTGCTCCCACAACCGTTGAAACAAACTCTAACGACGAGTTCGGAGTCCAACACTTGGCTTAACTCTGCTTTGCAAAGCTCGCTCTAAAGCGAGCTAAAAGTGGTTCGCTATTCGGAATTGCTCCCACAACCATTGAAACAAACTCTAACGACGAGTTCGGAGTCCAACACTTGGCTCGACTCCGCTTCTTGGTTTCGCTCTAAAGCGAGCTAGAAGTGGTTCGCCATTCGAAATTGCTCCCACAACCGTTGAAACAAACTCTAACGACGAGTTCGGAGTCCAACACTTGGCTCGACTCCGCTTCGCAAGCTCGCTCTAAAGCGAGCTAGAAGTGGTTCGCCATTCGGAATTGCTCCTACAACCGTTGAAACAAACTCTAACGACGAGTTCGAAGCTCATCACTCTCTCCTCGAGTTGCTCCTCGAACTCGTCTCCCAAATGGCTCTCTCCTAGAACCGAGCTCTTCACTCCTCACTCCGCTCATCTCCAAAGCAGGCCTCTTCTAAGCGAGTTCGTAGCTCAAAACTCTCCCACAGAGTTGCTCATTGCCCTCACTTTAAAGAATAGGTATTCTCATGGCTCTTACGAGGATCTTCCTAGCACATCTTCTTCATCCCTAGGAGTGGAGCTCCTCTTCCAAAAATCTCCAAAAAACGGCGAGCACAACACTAGGCTTCGGAGCTTTTCACCTCTCCCATATGCTGACCCCCTTCCTCGTCGAGCACCGACCCCTCCTTCGTCGTCGAGCTCACCTCATCGAACTCGCCTCAATGAGCTCCGCTATGGTCGAGCTACCGAGCCGAAGGGACGAGGTACCGACCTCCACATATGGAGAAAAAAGCTGCCGAGCCGGTTTCACCGTCAGATCGCTTCAAAAAACGTGCTCGAACATGATGAACGGCTCAGATCGTGCCACGTCTCCGCAAAACGACAAGATGACGTTTTCTCAACATTTGAGCCTCTTGTCCTATGATTTGCGTCACGATCGTGATCAACCGTCCTGATGGAGCCGCGTAGCTCGGATCTGAAATACGAACTACCGATCTACCGAATTGCAAAATGGAAAAAAAAATGCACCTTAAAATCCGTGCTCGGAATTGCCGAACAGGAAGCAACACACGAACACCACAAAAATAAAAAAGAACTTTTATTAAGGAGTACAATGGACAAAAACATCCAAGTTACAAGACCTAGCTATGACAACAAGGTGCTACAAAAATTCCAAAGTATAATACAACTCTTTCAACGCTTCTTCGGGACAGGGACGTTCCGGTTTAGAGAAACGCGAGGGCTGCGCCACCTCACCTTTGAGCTTGTCTCCACACCCACGAACCGAGACGCTTCCTCGGTGCTGCCTCTGAAAGTGGCTCCAACCGAGGCTCCACTAGACGAGATGGCCACGCCACTCTGGGCATCGGCCGGGCTCCGACGAACGATAGGAGGGGGAGTTGCGAGTTCATAGAAGGAGATCCCCCTCTCGCTCTCCTCGCGGGTGCACGAAGTGCTTCGGACGTTAATCCTCACGGGCTGAGGTTTAAGGCGAGTGACTTCCTCTTCAAGTTCGACGATCCTATCCTTCAAAGTATCGTCTTTCACTGACATCTTGAACCGAGGAAGTTTTGCCGAGCTTGCGTCCCCGGCACAGTCAGTTATGATTCGGCGAAGGTTGGTCACTTCAATGCTTTTGTCGACCGTAACCTGCTTTAGCTGCTCAACCTTCGAAGCTAGCTCGTCGCGCTCGGCCAGCGCCAAAGTTAACTCATCCTCCTTCGCCGAGAGTTCTCCTTCGACTATCTGCAAATGACGAATCTCAGCCAATAACTCGCTGTTCGTCTTCTCCACGTTGAATAACACCCTCCTAATTAACTCGATCTCGCCCTCGAGACGAGCTTCACGTGATTGCTTAAATAATTCCGTTCGTCATCGAGCCGCTGCGGCGTCCGAACCAAGTCCAACGATCTGAAAAAACCAAAGCATTTCATTGTGAAACAAGTTCCGAGCCAAACACTTGAACAAATTCAAAAAAAATAAAAAAATAAAAAAATCTTTCATTCATATAAAAAAGAAGCAGTGGCCAGTCCGCTATAAGGCTTTACACAAAAAGAAGAGGATTTATGCAAAAGACGGGGAGATCAAGGATCCACTTGCGGCGGTGGCTCGGTAACAGGCGCCTCGCCAGATGGTCCCTCGCCCCCTGTCGCCCCGGCTTGGGGGTTGACCGCCACAGTCTCGGAGACGGCAGGCGCCTCCACGTCCCGCTGGTCACCCTCCTCCTCTTCTCCTTCCTGCTTTCCGCCCTCCTCCTCTTCGCCGGGCCACAGGCAATATCCCACTCTTTCGAAGCTGGGGACACGAGCCTCGACGTGGTCAAGCGCTCTCGGATAGGACAACTCCATGTTCCTAGCCATGTGTATCTTCGCCTCGACCTCAACCTCCTTCCTGGCCACCCCCACCGCGGCGTCCCTCTCCGCCCTCGCTGCCTCCAGGGCCTTCGTCGATGTGGCCAACTCCTCGGCAGCCTTAGCAACCTTGGCAACCTCTGCGGCGAGCTGCTCCTTCGCTCACTCTAGGGCCGTCTCAAGATCGGCAACCCGAACTTCCAAGCCCTCTGAACGGCGCTGCTCAGCCTCGAGCTGCTTCACCGCCCTCGCCTTCTCTGCCCTGTCCTTATCACAGAGGGCTTTCAACTCCTTCTCTTGTTCGGCGAACTCCTGAACAAGGTGGCCGAAGTGACAAGTGGCCTGCAATGAATAGGCGTTAGGTGGTTAAAAAAGCCGAGTCATGGACTTAAAGAAATTTTCAAAGAAAAATGCTTACAGACATGAGCGACCGAGCGATCTCGAAGGTATCGTCTCCGGTCGTCCCCGACTTCAGAGCAGCTCGGTCCTTCGGGGTCGCAAGATGCTTGACGGCCTGCATGCACATCTGCGAATCACCAAGGAAGCCGTTGTGGTTTTTCACCCGCCAGTCGGGGACGAACAACTTCTTATGGGCCTCTGTCAAGATCTGCTCGGCCTGAGGCATGAGAGGCGGGGCCTACAGCGCCAGCACCGCCGAAACCGAAAAGGCCTCACTGGCCGGGGCTGATGAGGCCAGGGCAAACAGATCTACAAAGACAGCCACTGATGGAGACGGTGGCTGAGGAGCAGGGGTAGGGTCGGCAACTACCGAGGGGGCCTTGGAAGGACGTCCGGGTGCGAGCCCGGTGCTCGGCTTCTTCCTCTTCCTACCATCGGCGATCTTGCCTCGCTCAGACATCGTTCCCATGAAGTCCATCTTCGGTGCCTCTGTTCCAAACAACAAAACCAAAAAACAACAAGTTAGAAGATCGCACAAGAAAGAAAGAAAAATTAAAAATGCAGCGAGATGTCAAGGGCATACTCGGGTCAATCGGACTAAGGCCTGACCCGTGTAGCACCTCCTCAGTTATTCCTCTCCAGTTTAACATTGGGAGAGCAATGAGCTTCACCGCCACCTCCTCCTCGGCCGCAGTCAGCACCGGATCGGCCCTTGCAAACTTCGGCACATCTTCCTTCCACCAAGTCGGGAAGCCCAACCTTGAGGGCCCCTTCAACAGAAAAAACTTCTCCTTCCAACCTTTTATCGAATCCGGATTCTCTATGAGCTTAACGCCTCTTCGGGGTGACAAGTAGTAGCGAGGCTCGGCCTTCATCATCCGGTTGATCCGATACAGACTCCGAAGGATTACCAGGTCTGGCTCAACCTCGGCGATGCGACACTGCAGCAAGAAGGCGAGCACGTGGTGCCAGGTGTTCGACATAAATTACACCGGCGCCAGACAGTACCAGTGGAGAACCTCCAACACGAAGGGATGCAGAGGGAAGTGCAAGCTGGCGCACAAAGAGTCGAAGTCGAACACGCACGTGTCCGGCGACAACTCGATGTTCGCTCGCATCCCAGGGCCGGGGGGGATCAGAGTGTATTCCGAAGGGATGGCGAACCCCTTTCTGATCCGGAGGAGGTCCTTCTCGGATAATACCGAAGCAAGGTCGTCCACCTCGGTGACCTCCCTCGGAGCATTCTCCTCGTAAACGGCCGATCGACCAACGATCGCCTTCTTCAGCAGATCGCCCTCGTATTGCCTAATGCCGACGTGACCGGACAGCACACCAGGGTACCGGCCCGACTCGGGGGCTCGCCTCTCTGGCTCCACTATCTCCTCGACTACAGGAGACCGAGCAACTGCCTTCTTCTTCACGGCCGCAGGCGACCCTACCACTTTCTTTCCCTTCCTTCGGCTCGCTACTGGACTTCTCTCCTCGGCAACACTATCCTTAGAGGATGATGCCTCACTTTTCGAGTTTACCCTTGACATCTCTAATAAATATCTAAGGCAAAAGCACTAACCTTGATGTGACATAAACTTGGATGTGACGTGCACGGTCGGAATTTTTTTGCCGGAAATCGCCTGGCCTACGCAATAGCCAGCACCACCACCTTGGAGCACAAATCACTGCTAGCAGAGCGAAACTGAGAGTGAAAGTAAAAATTTAGAGTGAAAGCGAAAGATGAGCTAGGGAGTGTGGAGAGTGAGGACTTATAGCCAAGAGAGTGACGTTTGGGCTCTCTAGGCGTTTAAGGACCCAGTAAAGGAAGGCAAAACGACAAAACGGAGAGTTCCAACGCTCCAAGGCAAGAACTCGTCAATCCGCTTAACTCCATCACTCGGTAACCAGCACCTCGACGGGCCACCGTAGTGCATAGCCGAACTACTGAACAGCTTGGCTGAACAACCGAGCCACCGAGCTACTGGGGCAGAAGGAGAGCAACCGAGCCGAGTGGACGAGGTACTGACCTCCACATATGGAGAAAAGTTCAGCCGACCCAGTGTCGCAGTCGGATCGTCCCAAAATTCATGTCAAAACCTGATGGACGGTTCAGATCGCGCCACGCCCACAAAACGACAAGATAGTATTTTCTCGTGATCTGAACCCCATTCTCGTGATCCGCACCGTGATGGACGCTCAGGATCGTGTCACGTGTTCCGTCCGAGCTGCTTGCCACTGGTGTGCATAGCCGAGCTACCGAATAGCTTGGCTGAGCTACCGAGCTACTGGGGCAGAGGGCGAGCAACTGAGCCGAATGGACGAGGTACCGACCTCCACATATGGAGAAAAATTCAGCCGACCCAGTGTCACCGTCGGATTGTCCCAAAATTCATGTCAAAATCTGATGGACGGTTCAGATCGCGCCACACCCACAAAACGACAAGATAGCGTTTTCTCATGATCTGAACCCCGTTCTCGTGATCCGCGCCGTGATGGATGCTCAGGATCGTGCCACATGTTTCGTTTGAGCTGCTTGCCACCGGTATGCATAGCCGAGCTACCGAACAGCTTCGCTGAGCCACCGAGCTACTGGGGCAGAGGGCGAGCAACCGAGCCGAGTGGATGAGGTACCGACCTCCACATATGGAGAACAATTCAGCCGACCCATTGTCGCCGTCAGATCGTCCCAAAATTTGTGTCAAAACCTGATGGATGGTTCAAATCGTGCCACGCCCACAAAATGACAAGATAGCATTTTCTCGTGATCTGAACCCCGTCCTCGTGATCCGCGCCGTGATGGACGCTCAAGATCGTGCCACATAGCTCGGTAGATCCCAGCGCTCCGAGCCGAGCTGCCGAGGAGTCGAGCTGAAGGGATGAGGTACCGACCTCCACATATGGAGAAAAATTCTGTCGAGCCAGATTCACCGTCGGATCGTCCTAAAATTCGTGTCAAAACTTGATGGACGGCTCGGATTGTGCCACTCTCACAAAATGACAAGACAGCGTTTTGTGAGGATTTGCGCCATAATGAACGCCCCGGATCGTGCCACGTAGCTCGGCAGATCCCAGCGCTCCGAGCCGAGGAGCCGAGGAGCCGAGCCGAGGTGCCGAGGTACTGACCTCCACACACGGAGAAAATATTAGCCGACCCACTCAGATCGTCCGATCCCCCAGAAAATCACGCTCGGTAACGATGAAGGGTCCAGATCGTGCCACGACATAATTCGGTATTAAAAATTAATTTTTATTTATTAAAACCATTTTATTTATTTAAAAATTGCGAAAAAACGATTAAAAATTTGGGAAAATTAATTAAAAATTCTAGAAGCTAATTATAAATTCGGGGAAATATTTTGAGCCCCTGAGTAAATAATTATTGCCTAGAGTGGTTGATTAAGACCCCCGAACAACGAATCGACACTTCACAAAATTAAATAAGTGATCCGAAAGATGGATAAAAATTAAGGAAAATGCCAGAAAACCAGAGGGGCTCAAGAACAACTTAGAGCACACAACTAACCCGGAAAATCACCATACTGCCTCATGCAAAGAATCGTCACCCCTCGTTTGGACTCCGATACAACTCTGAAAGCCATTGAAACAGTAAAAATACTTTTCAAAGAATGAACCTTCTCGGCCTTTAGGAGTGGGGGCCTCGTGATATGGCTAAAAAATGGGATTAAATCGGAACCGTCCAAATCGAGCGCGAATCTTAAAGCCTATAGGAAAAATGGTAATTTCACTCCACAAACGGGTCTGAAGTGGGTCCCGGGTCTTTTTCCCAAAAACCCAATAACCTACGAACGGATCCACCTCAACTGGGTACAGGTCCCAACCCGAAATAAATCCGGTCCAGCAAGATAGAATTAGGGTCTCTGGTTAATACTAATCAACGGTCCCTGATTCACATCTATCCTTTCACTGGGGATTAGGGATTACATTCCTTATCTGATCACAGGAATTACATTCCTAATCTGACCCCAACGGCGACTATAAATACCACCCATCCACCACCATTAAGAGGTAATCAATTTTTTGCCAATTTACGCTCTCTCATAATCTTTTCTGGTTATTGACTTAAGCGTCGGAGGGTGCGTCGCCGGGATCAACCCCGGTGTCTCGCACTTTTTGCAGGTGAACGGTGATAGTCAACGGCCAAACTCCGGCGGAACAGGTTTCAGGTTTTCTATTTAAGTTTTCCAAGAATCCACAAATTCATCTGTTTGTCCCCACACCAGATTTAGCGGTAACACTATTTGTCCCAAAGATTGTCTTGTTAAAACAATCAGAACAATACACATAGATTAATTGAGAAGATATCCCGAATATATCTCATCGAATTCAGAATAACTAATATATCTAAAATTTCTCAATTAAAACTACTAATTATTAGAAAAATATGTAATCACATGCAATTCTCTACTGTACACGGATTACAATACAAGATGGCTATATGCTATTTTGCGGGGTATTACATTTCATTTGTAACGCTCCGAACCCGGCTCAGCTGCGCACACGGCTACGTGTGCACGCACGCGAAAGAACGAACACAAAACTCTAGCTACGCTCACTACAGACACCATCAAAAAGGTGGTTAACCATTAGGCGACCTTTTATCATTTGGAATCCTAATATATACACACACTCTCCTCTTCTCATTTCCGATATGGAATTTTTATGCCAAGTCAACCACGTCACTATCCATTCCATGCATGCATTCTATCATGCACATTTAATAGCCTATGCCCCATAATTCAATCCTATAGGCCACCTTTTAGTTATTTAATTTAATCAAGCCCTATAGGATCCTTTGCGGTAATAGGGTAGATAACCTTCTCCATCCAATGGCTGCGATTTGAGAACGTTCTCTTCTCTGTTAATTTTAGGGTTGGTTTGGTAATTTGCGGTAATAGGGTAGATAACCTTCTCCCTTTTTCGCCTCCACTCCTCTCAGATCGAAATCGAAGCACTCCTCTCATATCGAAATCGAAGCACCTTCTCGCTCTTCGCAAACCCTAACTCTTGTGTGCGAACTCCTCGTGCGAACAGCTCCTTCTCAGAACGAAATATTCTCTTAGTCCCACCTCCCTTCCCCCTCTTAATCCCTCTCAGATCGAAATATTATCTTCTCTCTCTGTTCGCGAACCCTAGCCTCTTCAACATCGGGAGCTTTCTCCAGTCCTCTTCAAACCATGACGAAACCCTGTCTCCGACCGCCCACTACTTTCTCTAATCGTCTTCGCCCATTTTGAAACCCTAGGATTTCGATCAGGTATATATATATATATATATATATATATATATATATATATATATATATATATATATATATATATATATATATTCTGCTTGAATTTCATTATATTTTGAATTAATTTGTAGAAATGTGGAGTATTTGGTTGACTGGTTTATGTTTCGTTATGGATATTGATGAAGGGAGATCTGATGCTGGTGACAATTTTTTGAATGTACAAGTAGGTGCATTTGTCGCGGTTGTGGACGAGCACCTAAAACCAAAGCTCGGTATGACTTTTGATACTTTAGAGCAAGCTGAAAATTTCTATAACAATTATTCTACATGTGGGGGTTTCCAAATGCGTAAGGGTTCAACTAGATTGAAGGGAACCATGGTAGTGGATAAGTCATTTGTTTGTAATAAAGCCGGAGTTTCGAAGAGTAAGTCTAATGATGTTAGGCGAGGGACTACAAGTAGATCCGATTGCAAAGCTTTAATTCGAGTGAAATTTAATGAAGAAAAACATTCATGGGTTCTTTATTCACTTACTGAATTACACAATCATGCATTTACCTCACTCGGTAGAAGACATTTGTTACCGCGAAATCGTAATGTGTCAGATTTTGAAAAAGTAATAATGGATCAACTTACGCAAGCTAATATTCCAACATGCAAACAAATGATTTTTTTTGAAAATTCGAGTGGGGGTCATGATAAGGTTGGATTCACCGAGACCGATGCTAGAAATCATGAGAAAGACTTATGGGAGGCTATGAAAGGGAATGATGGACAAATGTTGATTGATTTTTTCGATTGGCAAAAAGAAAAAGATCCTACTTTTTTTTATGATTTTCAACTAGATGAGTTTGGTCGGTTGACTCATTGTTCGATGGTATTGCTAGAAAGAACTATGAAGAATTTGGTGATGTAGTTTCCTTCGATGCAACATGTAGCACGAACCGTTATGGAATGCTATTTGTTCTCTTTGTTGGAATCAACCATCATTGGCAGTCTGTTTTCCTAGGGTGTGGGTTCATCCCAAATGAAACGGCTTCCTCATTTATATGGTTATTTCAAAAATGGTTAGGAGTAATGAAAACATGCACCATTTGGCATGGTGAGTGATCAAGATCGGGGGATAAGTGCTGCAATCAAAGCTGTTTTCCCTGAAATTCGCCATAGATTTTGTATTTGGCATATTTTAGATAAGATACCACAAGTGGTGCCTAAAATTAACCAAGATGTTGAGTTTATGAAAGCTTTTAAGAATATTGTCTACATTTCCGATGATTGTAATGCTTTTGAAGAAAATTGGAAATCATTGCTTATTAAGTATGGTGTGGAAAATAATAAGTCGTTGCAAGATAAATTTGAAATTCGTAAGAAATGGGCCCCTGTCTATCATAGACTACATTTTTGGGCCAGAATGTCAAGTAGCCAAAGGTGCGAGGGAATGAATGCTTTCTTAAAGAAACATACTCAAAAGAAGTACTCACTACATGAGTTTGCCTTAATATTCGAGAGAGTCATATTGTTTTTATAATTTTCTTGTGAGCTTGACTAAGTATTTCTTTGGTTCTTTTTTTAGTGGACGCATTAGTCATGAAGTAGATTCTTCATTCGGAGAAAGTACCGAAGACACTGTTGCTTGAGGGAAGTTCCTCAATATGTTTGTTCAATTGAAGGTTTATTATCGGCTATGTTTTATTTTGTTTTGAAGTAGGCAATGATGACAAAAATTAATTTATACAAGCTTTAAGAAATGGAACATGCATTTGCTATTTGTGTGCTCTGTTTATGTACTTTATGAGCAAATACCTACGATGAAAACAAGAAATGGAACATGCATTTGTTTATTTGTGTGCTCTGTTTATGTACTCTTTGTACAGGCTTGCCATGTTCTTTATGTTGTTCATATGCATATTGAGTTTTCAGGATTTGTGAGCTCTTTGTACAGGCTTGAGCTCTGATTTGTGTTGTTCATATGCATATTGAGCTCTGATTTGTTCATATGCATATTTGCTGGTTCTGTTTATGTTGTTGGCGTGTGTTGTGCAATCCAGCTACCTAAATAAATAGATAAAACTAGACACAAATTAAAAACCTCGCAAGTGTACGAATCGTTTGAAGAAGCGTAGTGACGAGCAAGGGTCGATCCCACAGAGATTGTAGATTCTAACTTACTAATCAATAAAATAGAAAACAGAATCTTAAAGTGTTGATCTAAAAGTCTAAGGAAATGAAAGGATAAAAATCTAAATTAAATAGCATCACAAATTGAGTCACAAATGTCTATTAAAGTAGTTGGGTTTTGATCTCCACCAATAGTCAGTAATGCTGAGTTATCCACTACTCTTATTACTCATGTTTCTTCCTTCAAGGGCATGATATCTACTCCTTAAAGTTAATGTTTTCCTATGCCAAGAATTAGGCATGGTATCTACTCTAATTCGTTTCTTTCATTAAGTATTTAACATGGTATCTACTAAGTTGCACTTAAAGAAAACATAAGAACAGTGGAAATGAACAAACACTCAAGGTTCTAAAAATTGGTATCAGATCTAGATCCCTTAAGTTGATTAAACCAAGAACCCCTAGAGATTCCCTTGTTACAAGTTATGAACACGAGATACGGGTCGTCTCAATATGCTCATATAACAGCTTCAGATCTACACTGCACAACTTGATAATCTTAAGTTCTGTTTGTCAGTCGACTGGCTGTCACTTCAGTCGACTGCCCCTAGAACATCTGAACAAGTTTGATTCATGTAAATTGTTATTCGTTTAATCAGGTTTAATCAATAAGTAAAGAGTAACATTCAGAAGAATATAAGCATTACATGACTACGGTTTCAATCTACCCAACTATCACTACAACATATATGACTTTCTACAACACATTTATTATAGCGTTTAAGTGTTAATGCTGTTAAAAGTGATCTATAATAGCATTTGTGAAGAAAATGCTATCTTTGATTAATTTTAAAATTTATTCTTAGCTACAACAGCATTTTAAAAATGTTGTAATTTTTATAGCGTTTTAGAAATGCTATAATATCCGTAAATAAACTGAAATTGTAGAGATAAAAAAGAAAATTATAACTAAAATATCCAAAGTATCTCAAACCATTCCTTTTCTCCTCTTCGATCGAAATCCCAAAAACCGTTCATTTTCTCCTCCCCATTTTCAAACCCCAGTCCAAATTTCTTATCCCCACTCCCTATCGCCGTCTTCCCCGCCGCCGTCCTCCCCATTCTCAATACTTCTTACTCCCCGTCACCGTCTTCCCCGATTTCTCTCATTTTGGTTCCCCCAGGTAAAGCAACCCAACCCATTTCTCCATCTCTAGATTCTTGCCCACATCAGATCAGATCAAATCCTTGAGGTTTTTTTAAAAAAATTATTTTAGATCTCAGATCCACTTTTGTTTCTTGGTTTGCAACTCAGATCCATCTTTGTTGTGATTAAATTAACCTCCAGATCTGTTGTGATTTTTTTATACATCAGATGAAGAAGAAGAAGAAGAAGCACTAGCAGCAAGATGGGGTTAGCTTTCTATTGTTCTCGTTCTTAATATTCAATCGTGGCATTCCTTGATGTAGGTTGAAATTCTTTTTCTATTGTTCTAATTTTTTGTTTGCTTGTAATCTTTTTGACATAATGAACCTAGCTTTTGACACTAAGTTGATTCTTATTTATTTCTACCTTCTACTTCAGTATCATCAGAATAGCTTTCATTTCCTGAGGAATCATGATCACAGACTCATTACTATTTCAGATGCATACTGGTGGATACTCTTTCTAATGCAATCTAAAATTTGTAACATTTTCTTATTACTGACTTGTTTAAAAAGGTTAGGGATCTAAACCATGACTGGTATTAGTAAGTTTACCAAACTTTTTTGTCTAATATACATTAAAATAAACTTTTTTGTTCATTCATTTTTATTAGTGTATTTTGTTTTTATAATTGTTTAAATCTTTGTTTTGATTTTTCTAATGATTTTTTTTGTTTCTCCTGAAATGTAGGTGTTCCAATTGGGGATAAGTGGAGATGATGGCAAATCATTATAGAATAGTAAGTTGTTGAACTTTATAACCATATTCAATGAAAGAAATGGAAATGTTTGAGTTATTGATAATCTTTTTTGTTGTTTTTCTTATGATTTGCATTAGAGAGATGAAGATGAGTATGAACAGGAAGATTACGATGAATATGAAGAGGTGGGTTCCGAAGAAGGAGAGGAGGAATATGAACAAGGGGGGGAGGAATTAACCTCCAAGCAAGGAACAAGAAGAATTTCTTAGGTTGAAGGAGAAGCTCAAAGAAAAGTATAGGCAGGAGATTAAGAAAGAAACTGCCTCTTCTTTCAGAGACCTAACTGCCTCGCAGACCAAGAGAAAGTCATCGACTACTGACAAGTTAGTGATGTGTTAATTTTTTATGCAAAGAATTTTCCAGTAGTTCATGAATATATTTAGTAACAAAGATTGCTTGGTTGAATTCTTCTTTTGTCTGTTAACCTAGATTGTCAGAATTTAGTTCAATTAGAGTACAGTGAAAGATTTCGACATTATAACTTAATGTGAGTCATGATAGTCTTATACAATTTCCTTAGCTTGTGTTGTATTTGGGAAATCACTTTTTATCATGTAGTTTTTGAATCATTTATTTTTTGTTCAATATATTGTTGCAGTTTTGGCTCGATCTTTGGCCCTTCTATGCCGGTGGCTGCTTCACGAGTTATTGATGAGAGTCGTTCGATATGTGAAAACCCACACATGGTGTCTAAGGTTCCAAAAGCATCATCTGGAGTAAGTACAAATGTTGGCCAATGTTTCTATATCAGTTTGTCATTCAACTGGCACTATCTAATAATTCTTTTTTACATAGTGCAAAGCAGTCTGCACACAGACCCTCTGACAATGGAACAGTTGACATGCTACTAATTAGCAAATCATCTGGAGTAACTACTTCTTGTAATGCTATTGACATGCTACTAATTAGCAAATAACAACAATAAATTTTGTTTATAAGGATGTCATGGTAGCAAGAAAAAAATCTACAAAGGTTGTTGTTGTCCATATGAATGGCAACACTCTTTTTAATAAGAATGACGTTCATGCTATTCTATGAGGAAAAGGAGTAAAAAGATTTCATGCTATTTTATTTGATTGTCAGGTTTTAAGACAACCAATACTTTTCAACATTGCAATTGCAAATAACTTAACTATACTTCACAGCTAACTTTTTTGCACTTCCCTTGCGTGAATCATCTTTCTACACGTATACAAGGTAAAGGAGAAACTGATATATCATATAGAAGCTTTTAGGAGAAAAAAGTGATTGACAAAGATGATTATTGAGTCTAACAATATTTCATTGCTTAAGTAATTCAATTACTAGAAGATTATTTCATATTCCTGTTGCAAATCAACCATTATCTAAAGCAACAGTATCTTTCCATCTATTATATACAAGAAGTTAATAAATCTGAGTGAAGGAGAACGATACCTTTACAACTATCTATATCACGATCTTTGTGCAGTATATAATTAGTGTAATTGTATCAGTTTCAGATACCAATATATAACATAATTGAACAAAGAAGGGTCCAGAAAATTCAAATTGGAGTTAAGAAGGTTTTCAAGAGCTGGACTTACAAAGGGTGATGACCATAAATACTTCTATTTGGGTCAGTTTTTAATATGTTATTTGCAGAGGAATGTGGTCAATGTGCAAGGTACATGTCGAGGGTTGGGAAAAAGATGAGTTCATTGTAACATGCTTCCATTTTTATTATATTTTTATGGTGGAAGGGCTATTTTTTTAAGAAAAAAAAATCTTATCATGCTCTTTCTAGTTTGCAATATGCTCAGTTCTGATCTCAATGGTAACAGTATACTGTTCTTTGTGCAATGAGGTTATTTGAGAAATTTTATAGACTATTCAGACAGAAGGGAGCTTGAATTTACTTGTTGAAAATTTTGATGTACTTATTGCAGAAGATAGAATATGCGAAAGCTAAGTCAGATTGCCTAGCAAAGATCGATGGTACATTTGTCCCGAAAGAAAAGAATAAGAAACAAGAAGAAAAAGGTAAACTATTGTACCACTAGAAAAATCTTTGATGGTCACTTCCTTAAGTTTTTTATTAGATTTTTTTGGTCCAATTTGATATGTAAAATCTTTGGTTAGATAGTTTTTAGTCCAATTTCTTAACTGGTTGAAGATAATGTGTTGCTTTGAATTTAGCAAGTCATTTCTTTGTTTTTTTTATAATGTTTTCATGTTGTCATTATTTTACTGTATTCTATGGTCTAAGTTAATAATAATTTATAATCATTGTTTTTTAATCTATATTTAAACCAATTGTTGAATTTGGATCAAATTTTCTATAGAGTTTTGAGTAGTTTTTTTTAATTATAGTTTGTGTATATTATTTTTATTTGGAATTTGATAGAAAAAGTTAAAAATTCAAGTAGAATGTTTTGTGAAGAATGATGGTCATTGTTTACATTTGTAATAGCATTAGAAGTGGTAGTACCATCATCAACTGGAGAAAATTGTGCAGGTGTGTATTTCGTTATGGATGCATGTGTTATTGATCTATTTTCTGACTGGTGAGTACATGTATGCTATGTCAGTCAGAAGAGATCATGTATGCTATTTTGCACTTTCTGAAAAGTATCCAGAATTTCTGATTTGTTGTTGGTGTTTTTTTTATAAATTTTTTGTTATGATAGAACTGAAGAACCGTTTTAAATACTGGTCTTTCTGAATTTCTAAATCCTAATATTTAGTTTTGGCAATTATCCTGCATTGCTGCTTGTATAAGTGGCTCCTGCACTCTTGAATGCATATGCACAGAAAAAGAAAGATAGAAGGGGAGGGGGAGGGGGAGGGACTTGTATTATTTAAGTAATACATGTTTATGCACTGGCCCCTTTAGATTGTTGTGTATTTCTCGACTCTTTAGGGTTTGCCATGTAATATCCTTGATAAGAGTTTTCTCGTATTGCAGAATCGTCAGAGTTTCTCTCCGTTACCTACTAATCCCAAAGCTGTACCCACAAAAACTGCTGGTAGAGGCAGAGGTAGGGAAGATGCTAGGCTATCGGCAAAAAGTACCAAGCCAGAAACAAGTCCACACAAGCTCAGTATCCCTGAAGTTTTGAAGGTCTTCAGTACCCTTTAGGATGAAACGAAGAGTGCGAGTTGTGTTGTTGTTAGGCACTTAAGATTTTTTTGTCGTCAGTTTTAAGTTTGCGAGTTGTGTTGATGTTAGGCACTCAAGAATTTTTTGTCGTCAGTTTTAAGTTTATTGGATGAACTTTTGTATCAGTTTATTGTGTAGATATTTCTATGTTGGTATGTTTTTATATATTTGTACACAAATTTGCGAAACTTTTATAGTTATAATGGTGTATTGACATTTTCGATAAATCGATTTTTATTTGTATCCGTAGATTTTTTTTTGTATACAGTTAAAACGAAATAGCGTTCCTAAAATGCTGTAAAAAACCACAAATAACAAAATGCTATAAAAACTATAGCGTTTGCCGAACGCTATAGATTCTATAGCATTTTAGCGTTTTCGAAACGCTATAGAAACTATAGCGTTTTGTAAAACGCTATAGATTCTATAGCGTTTTGTAAAACGCTATACATTCTATAGCGTTTGGTCAAAACGCTATAGACTTATTATAGCGGGGCTTTTGATAGCATTTGTAAAACGCTATCGTAGGTCTACTATAGCATTTTATGAATGCTATCAAATGTCATATTTGTTGTAGTGTATGAAAGTTAGTTCCACATAATAAAATTTTTATTGATTGATAAAATAGAGTTCATGACTACAATAAAAATAAGATTCAAAGGAAGAACAGAAGAACACTGATTTGTATGATGTTGAAATTGAGCCCAATCAGTAGTCGTCTTGTTCTCCTTCTTGATGCTTGTTGTCAACGATCAGTTCTTGATGATGGATCCGGCCTCCTCTCGAGAACTCCCTTGCCGCTTCTTTCTTGGTTGGTATTTATAGAACAAGAGAAGAGAATTAGGGTTTGCACTCCTCTTTTTATAGAAAAGTCCTTTTCTTTTATTTATTTCCTCCCTTGTTGCTCTGCATGTTATTTCTTTCTTTTTTCTTCTATTCTTCCTTTTCTGTTCTGCGTTGGATTAGATTTGGACGAATCTTCAAATATCTTATCTTTTAACTTTGCCGCCTACCAGTTGACTGGTGTTGGAGTAAGTCGACTGTGTCGAGACTTCTGCGTAAACTTGATTTCTCTGTTCAGTCGTCTGTGTGGAAGAATCAGTCGACTGATGCTCTGTAATATTCTGAGTTCATCCTTAAGATCCTGAATCTGCTTCGTTTTGCTGTTTTAGGCTGTTTCCTATGGAAAAGAGAAAATAAGAGTTAAACACCACATATAGAGCTTTTAAATGTCTAATTGCCTTAAGATTATTGCTCCTAAATGTGAATAATATTTGGTTCATCAAATACCCCCAAACTTAGGTTTTGCTTGTCCTCAAGCAAACTAAAATTATGAACAAGGGGAAAATAATAGTACTCAACCCTTCATACCAAGAAAATGTCTCATTATGCAAGCATCAAAATTTTGCAATCAAAGTTATAAACAATTTGCAATTGAAGTAAAAACAAGCATACCCACTTTCTCTAGTGCAATTGTTTAGTCATAATCCCCAACTCAATCATACTTGCCATGCAATTAATGTAGTTATAGTATGCAACTACTCAATCTGTAATTATCCCTTTTCTTTACTACAAACCGAGTAGCAAACTAGAATTTTTTTTATTATTATTATTATTATTTTTTTTTTAGTCTCTTCTCTAAAGTTGTCACTTGCCTTTTGACGCGAATGCAAAATATTTGTGATGAATCCACCCGGTTACTCAACAAGTCACAATCCTTTAAAGTGCTTTGCATACTCATATTTCAAGTTGCTGTTTGACGTAAAGGTAAACATTGGTGATGAATATCCCTAGTTACTAAGCACTCAAAACATTGGAGTAGATTGACTTTATTCATATATACATTCTTTTCATTTTTTTTTACTCTATTTACTTAAACTCTGTTTAGGACTAGATCCAAGGGAATAATCACTAGAAAAAAGCATCACAATTTTTTTTATGTATAATCGCATGACTCATATAGTTTTGTAAGGCATTATGAAATTCAACAATCCTAAAGTAAATAAGTATCCTTACTCTTACTTTATAAGAATTTGTTTATCCTAAAAAAAAAACAATTAAAAGACTTCAAATGTAACTAACTAATACCTCCAAACTTAGATGGAACATTGTCCTCAATGTTCGTATAAAACTTAAAATAGGCATGTGTTACCAACTAGTTTGAAGGGAATAAAATAAAGAAATAAAGAAATGATTAAAGAAATAAATAACTAGAGAGTGTAAGTACTCCCCTGAAAAATTGGGTTGCCTCCCAATAAGCGCTGTGTTTCCTGTCTTCAGCTAGACTTGATGAGTTGTGCAATGTATTGAATGGCTCGCGGCTCACAACTCATCTTATTATAAGGTTTCCCCCTCTGCCCATTCACCTTGAACGTTGAGCTTTTGCCAACGCTCCATGTGGGGGAAACCTCTGCAACAATTCATGGACCGTACCATCTTGACATTAGTTTATCAGCAATGGTCCATCTTAATGCACCATTGTGCTTTTGAAAGACTCCCTGCAGCCTCTCTTCTTCCTGCATCCTGAAATTTGCAGTAACTGTCACAGGTAATGTCTGATTGTCCCCCAAATATTCATGTAGTGGCTTCAGCTCCTCATCTGGTTGCCTGGTAGCAGTAGACTTATTCCACTCATCAGTCGACTTGTCCTGTTCATCAGTCGACTTGTCCGAGAAAACACAAGTGTTATCAGATATCAACTTTTCAATTGCAGGTGCAAGCTTATCTGAATATGACTTTGGAGTTTCAAGGTGATGTACTGTCTCTGCAATCCTCCAGTCATCGTATTCCATTTCAACCGATAGTAGTGGAGGGTGTGTAATTGTTTCTTGTAATGGATCAACACTATGTTCCTGCAATGTTTGGTCACAAATTTCCTGAACCACATCAACATTATAACATTCATGATCATCGTGTGGAATTTGTGGTGCATCAAACATTTTAAACTCAATCTTTTCCTCTAGTGTTGTCCTTGATTGGAGCTGTTCTTGTCCTCTAGGGTTAGGTATGGTTTGTGATGGAAATTCTCCTGCCTTTCTTTCACTTAACTCCGTAGCAATTTGACCAATTTGAAATTCCAATTTTTGAATGGCCTGTCTTTGTTGATTGCTTGTTTGCTGTTGCTGTTGGAGTAACTACAGAATGGTGGATTCGAAATCCAACTTCTTTTGTTCTTGTACTGGCTCCTCATACCCATTTCCACCCTGGAATTGCTGCGTATCCCCTGGTGCAAATTGATTGTCTTGATGGCTTTGCCACCCTGGGTTATACGTGTTTGAAAAAAAATTGCTCTGGGACGGGTACATTCCCTGTTCTACGTAGTTTGTGTGCTCCTGATCTGCGAAAGAAAACATGGGACATGAATTAGTTGTATGATTAGAATGAAAATAATTTGCACAAATTTCTTTTGGTTGGCTTTTTATGCCACCCAACTTTGAATTCACAAGCATATCAATCTTTTTGTTCATGGTTTCCATTTCTAATTGCATGTTTCTATTATGAGAAATTTCGTAAACTCCCTGTTTTCTCAAAAGACCCCTCCTTATGGAGAATTGTTGTGAGTTCTCGCTGAGTTCTTCAAATAACTCTATGGCCTCCTCAGCACTCTTCCTCATCAACATTCCATTGCAGCCTGCATCTACAATTGCTTTGTTAGCGTCATTTAAACCCTCATAAAATGATTGTACCTGATCATCCTTAGGTATGTTGTGCGTAGGACACTTGAGAAGCTTGTTTTTGAAGTCCTTCCACGCCTCGAAGAATAAATCGCCATCTTTTTGTTGGAAAAGTAGAATTTCCCTTTTTAGTTGTCTGGTCTTCTGAGCTGGACAGAACTCCTTCAAGAACTTTGTTGCCAATTGCTCCCATGACTGAATTGATCCTGGTTCCAAAGAATTATACCACAACTTAGCATTAAGCTTTAAAGAAAAAGGAAACAAGATTAACCTGATTTGTTCAGGAGTAAGCCCTTGGACGCTTTGTGTCCTGCAAAGATCATAGAAATCTTGCAGATGTAGATGCGGATCTTCGTCTAGTCTACCATTGAAGTGGGGAACCATGCTGAGTAATTGAGGTGATAGATGCATATTCCCTGTGACATTAGGTTGAAAAGCTATGCAAGACGGTTGCACAATATTTATTGGAATGAATTTGTCTTGCATTGGTACTCGATTTAATAATTTCTCACCCATTGTTGCTTTTTGAATTCTTCGCTGTACAGTCGACTGGTCAGTGGAGACAGTCGACTGGTCTGAGTCTGTGCAAAGTTTAACCTGAAAGAATATACAAGAAAAGAAAAAGAAGAAATAAAATAAAATAAAAAGAAAAAGGTTTTACTGATTTGTAAGTTAAAATGCTAACAATCCGCGGCAATGGCACCAAAAACTTGTTGTGCAATCCAGATACGTACCTAAATAAATAGATAAAACTAGACACAAATTAAAAATCTCGCAAGTGTACGAATCGTTTGAAGAAGCGTAGTGACAAGCAAGGGTCGATCCCACAGAGATTGTAGATTCTAACTTACTAATCAATAAAATAGAAAACAGAATCTTAAAGTGTTGATCTAAAAGTCTAAGGAAATGAAAGGATAAAAATCTAAATTAAATAGCATCACAAATTGAGTCACAAATGTCTATTAAAGTAGTTGGGTTTTGATCTCCACCAATAGTCAGTAATGCTGAGTTATCCACTACTCTTATTACTCATGTTTGTTCCTTCAAGGGCATGGTATCTACTCCTTAAAGTTAATGTTTCCCTATGCCAAGAATTAGGCATGGTATCTACTCTAATTCGTTTCTTTCATTAAGTATTTAGCATGGTATCTACTAAGTTGCACTTAAAGAAAACATAAGAACAGTGGAAACGAACAAACACTCAAGGTTCTAAAAATTGGTATCAGATCTAGATCCCTTTAGTTGATTAAACCAAGAACCCCTAGAGATTCCCTTGTTACAAGTTATGAACACGAGATACAGGTCGTCTCAATATGCTCATATAACAGCTTCAGATCTACACTGCACAACTTGATAATCTTAAGTTCTGTATGTCAGTCGACTGGCTGTCACTTCAGTCGACTGCCCTTAGAACATCTGAACAAGTTTGATTCATGTAAATTTTTATTCGTTTAATCAGGTTTAATCAATAAGTAAAAGAGTAACATTCAGAAGAATATAAGCATTACATGACTACGGTTTCAATCTACCCAACTATGAAAGTTAGTTCCACATAATAAAACTTTTATTGATTGATAAAATAGAGTTCATGACTACAATAAAAATAAGATTCAATGGAAGAACAGAAGAACACTGATTTGTATGATGTTGAAATTGAGCCCAATCAGTATTCGTCTTGTTCTCCTTCTTGATGCTTGCTGTCGACGATCAGTTCTTGATGATGGATCCGGCCTCCTCTCGAGAACTCCCTTGCCGCTTCTTTCTTGGTTGGTATTTATAGAACAAGAGAAGAGAATTAGAGTTTGCACTCCTCTTTTTATAGAAAAATCCTTTTCTTTTATTTATTTCCTCCCTTGTTGCTCTGCATGTTATTTCTTTCTCTTTTCTTCTATTCTTCCTTTTCTGTTCTGCGTGGATTAGATTTGGACGAATCTTCAAATATCTTATCTTTTAACTCTGCCGCCTACCGGTCGACTGGTGTTGGAGTAAGTCGACTGTGTCGAGACTTCTGCGTAAACTTGATTTCTCTGTTCAGTCGCCTGTGTGGAAGAATCAGTCGACTGATGCTCTGTAATATTCTGAGTTCATCCTTAAGATCCTGAATCTGCTTCGTTTTGCTGTTTTAGGCTGTTTCCTATGGAAAAGAGAAAATAAGAGTTAAACACCACATATAGAGCTTTTAAATGTCTAATTGCCTTAAGATTATTGCTCCTAAATGTGAATAATATTTGGTTCATCAGCGTGGCATGGCATAATATTGATCAAATTATGGATCAACTTGTTGGCATGGCATAGTATTGCATCCCGAGTGTGAACATAATTATGATGCTTTTGAGAGTCATGCTTGATTCAATTGATAATTTTTTAAAACCCTGTTGTATACTAGGTTGTGTTCTGAGCCTATATTTGCGTAAAATATTTTGAGATAGTTGTGTTGATATCTAAGATAAATAATTACAATTCATCTATCTAAACCCTTTCTTTCTTATTGCTTGCAGTTTGTACAGTGACTGAAGATGACCGATGGTGTGATGCTGAAAATGTTTTACGGCAAAATGAGCTCTGTATTTTATTTCACTCTGTACATTTGATGACTGTATATAATATATTTGAATCTGTACATTATACTACTGTACAATATTCAAACCAGATATCAGATTTGTATGTTTGAGCTTTGTTTATTTGAGTGTGAACATAATTATGGTTCAGTTTCAGATTTTGGTTCAGTTCTTGTATATTGATTAACCTTGCATATTTGCTGCTTCAGTTTTAGATTAAGTTATGGTTCAGTTTCAGATTTTGGTTCTGTTTCAGATTTTGGTTCAGTTTAACCTGAAACATAATTATGGTTCAGTTTCAGATTTTGGTTCAGTTCTTGTGCTCTAATTTTGGTTCATATGCATATTTGTTGCTTCAGTTTTAGATTAAGTTCAGTTCCAGTTCAGCTAAAATAAATTTTATTTCAGTTTCAGATTAAGTTTCAGGTTCAGCTTCAAAAACTTTTGTTTCTGTTTCAGTTTTAGATTAAGCTCAGTTTAACCGAATTCAGAGGCATATAATCTTGGATGAGTTCATATGCATATTAATCTCAGATTAAGCTCAATTCAACTGAAATTTAACAACGAAATGTACATCATTGATCTTTGGATTGGCATAAATACAAAAGTTCAACTATACCAATTTCATTTTTGTCCAAGTACCAAACCAGCCCAATTTTGATGCATCAATGAATTTCATCACAAATTGTTCACTTGTTTCTACATAATATGACTCACCAAACAACTGATTAAAGACACAACATATTAAAGAAAGAAGAAATCGAAATGAGCGAGTTAACTACCAATACTCCACTCTCAAATGCATCCAACTTTGAAGCACAGAACTGTTAGAAGTTAGATTGAGTTAACTACCAATACTCCACTCTCAAATGCATCCAACTTTGAATGATATCATTTTGACACAAACTAGCTGATCCTCGACTAGGCTTTGCAAATTCATACAACATAACTGAATTACAACAACAGTAAAGGAAAACACTTACAATACAAGATACAAACATATGATCTCTATTACATTCATCGATGCATCAAGTACAAAGCTTACACTCCTAACATTTACACATACTAAATTCTACAGTTGTTCTTCCATTCAATTCCAGCTCTTCTCCGACAGTGGGTTAATGATGTCTTTCCATGTTACATAGTCAATTGCCGAACCCGGATTGGGCAGAGCGAAACCATTAACCAAAAAGAATGGTGTACCAATCACACCTCTGGAGCAAACTGCAAAGCTCTTTCAAGTAGCAAAATGAGCGAACTGCTGCAATCCCCCCCCCCCCCCCCCCCCAAAAAAAAATTACATAAATAGCTTAGCAATATCGGACTGCACTATTAGCACCATAAATTGTAAACAATTGAAGTACATATAGGCTCAGAACAACCTTGCACATAATAAGTAATTATGAAATAAGTCAAATATAATCAAGCATGAGTATAGCACTTATGTTGTTCAAAATTGAAAGTATTGCACTTATTCAGAAGCATGATCTCACTACGACTGCATTATTATGCCATGCCAACTAGTTCCAACCATAATATGAATAAATCTATACAAAATTTCTGGAATGGAACTCATTGACTAAGAACCAAGAACTTAATCTGAAACAGAAACCAAAAATTTTCACTGCAAGGTTAATCAATATTGAAGAACTGAACCAAAATCTGAAACTGAACCAAGAACCAAGAACCAAGAACAAAATAATTGAAGTACTTGTAGGCATTGATTTACGTTGTACATAACAAGTTTGAAAACTCATCTAATAGAATCAAGATTGAGTATAGCACTTAATCAAAATCATGATCTCACTACGGCTGCATTATTATGCCATGCCAACTAGTTCCAACTATAATCAAAATAAATGAAACCTCTGAATAGATGTCACTAAGAGTGGAGAGAAAAGGGGATATATGAGCCTATCAAAATGACCAAATTACCCCCGTTATTAATTGAGAGCAAAGTGTCCGCAACCACAGCCGTTAAATCAATATCATAATTGATATTTTTATCGGGCAGCCCGCGAAGCGCTTCGCAGACTGAGTTCACAAATCACCAATTTGCAACGGAAGGGTTCCCTATATGTATATATATTAGGCCAAGTACACTAATGGCAACCATAATAGAGCGTGAACAAGTACCAAATTAATCTTCCATTTGCAATGGAGGAGTATATGTCTCTTACCGAAAAAATACCAAATTACCCCTAAAGATAACTGAGAAGAGAGCGTGAACAATCATAGCTGTTCGATGGAGGGGTTTTTGGATTGGACGGTTAGCGTTATGGTTCGCATAATGAGTTCAAACCATAATACAAGTATAAATTAACCCCTCTTTCATTTAAATAATTGCAACCTACTAACTCAGCAAATACAAATCAAACATGGTGAAAACAGTGATCGAACAACCTAAGTGCTGCACTCATTGTACTCTATATGGGTGGCCTCCCGTTGCGAACTCTTGTGGGCGAACTCTTCATACAAATGCTTGTAAAATATAAAAACATAAGTATACAAACAGAAGAAGCAGCAAAATGCATACAAATGCTTGTAAATTGTACATTGTCATCACTGCCTATACCAACATGCAATACAGTAAGCAATTAAAATTTAAAAAAGGAATAGTCAGAATCAGACACTTCCCTCAATTGATATCAAGCATCACTGTATTGGCAAAAATATATCCATAGTCGGAATCAAGCTACGGAATCAAGCCATGAAGAAAGACTCAGTATGCTTCCTACAAATTGAAACAAAACAATAGTTTTTTTTCTTAACAAAATACTCCATTCCTACAAATTCAAGCAGAAAAAAAAATGGAACAAACAAAAAAAATTAATAAAAAATATATACCTGATCGAAACCCTAGGGTTTCGAAATGGGCGAAGACGATTAGAGAAAGTAGGGGGCGGTCGTAGGTAGGGTTTCATCGTGGTTTGAAGAGGACTGGAGAAAGCTCCCGACGTTGGAGAGGCTAGGGTTCGTGAATAGAGAGAGAAGATAACATTTCGATCTGAGAGGGACTAAGAGGGGGGAAAGGGGTGGGACTATGAGAATATTTCGATCTGAGAAGGAGCTGTTCGCACGAGGAGTTCGCACACAAGAGTTAGGGTTCGCGAAGAGAGAGAAGGTGCTTTGATTTCGATCTGAGAGGAGTGCTTCGATTTCGATCTGAGAGGAGTGGAGGCGAAAGAGGGAGAAGGTTATCTACCCTATTACCGCAAATTACCAAAATAACCCCAAAATTAACTGAGAAGAGAACGTTTTCAAATCACAGCCATTGGATGGAGTTTTTTGGATCTGACGGTGTAGTCGTCTGTTCGCACGAGGAGTTCGCACACAGGAGTTCGCAACCGAAGGCCAGCCTATCTATATATATATATATATATATATATATATATATATATATATATATATATATATATATATATATATATATATTATTTATTTATTTATTTATTTTTTTTGGCTCAACTATTTTCACCCGAAGGTTGATGAAACAGATGAATCATTTCCTGATTCCTGTAAGTCCTGTGATCAGATCATCTTAGTTTTTGATGGAATATCAATGTGATATTTTTAAATTTTTGATGAATCAGACCGAGCTCTGTTGGCTTACTTTTAGAAGTATTCAAATTGTTAATATTCCCGCCTATTTAAGATAGACAATTGATTCTGGAAATACAATAATACAAAGCCGGAACTCGGCTGTAATTTACCAGAATGGATTATGTTGCAACTGTTTTGGATACAATCATGTTCAAAAATGATGGTGGGAAACTAGATAGCAGATATATTTTCCTTTTTCTACGCCCACATGTCAGCTACCTGTACAATAACAGTAGTTACTTGACCTCCTTTTGAGAATTTCATTTGTGGTCATGCCTTTGTCATTTGCTTTGTTAGGGCATCCACAGTCGTTTTTCTCATTTGCTAAAAAATGGCAGCTACAGTAATAGCAAATATACTCGATCGCTACAGTCGTCGTTTGCTATATTGTTTCTCATTTTTTAGAAATAAGCGAGGAACGGTATATGATATACCGTCTCATCGTTTCAAATAAATTAAAAAAAGTTAATTACTTATTAACTATTAAACTATATTAATTAACTAAATTAAATAATATAATAATAACTAAACCAAATTAATTAACTAACTAAACCTAATTATTACCTAAAACCTACCACTCAGCATTAATGGCAATCCACTCCCCTTATATCACGGACGGTACATCATGTACCGTCTGTTGATTTTTTTTTCTTTTTTTTTTTCTAATCAACCCAATCCTGACCGTTCATTTATTTTTCAAAACAAAAACAAAAACAAAAACAAATTTAAAAAAAAATGAGAGACAGGGTTTGATACCCCGGCCGAGGTATCATTCCCCGTCTGAGGGAATATAAAAAAAAATTATTTTTTATTTGGAGAGACGGGGTATCATACCCCGTCCGGGGTATGTATCCCCGTCCGACCAATTTTTTTTTTAAAAAAAAATTGAAAATTATTGAGACGGGATATAATCTCCCGTATGAATCGATTAAAAAATTATTAAATCGGAGAGACGGGGTATCATACTCCGTCCTTTATAATTTGAGAAAGTTCATTTCGTTTCTCATATTTGAGAAATGAGAATAGAACGTTTGCCAAAAAATGAAAAAATGAGAAACGATTGCAGCGCTCGTTTGCTATTCGTTTGCTATTCGTTTGCTATAATATGACTGTGGATGCTCTTAGAGACCTAAATTTTGGGTATTTAATATATAGAAAAAGAAAATTTGAGTTTGCGCAGCAGTCCTTGTAATCCAAATTTATTTTTTTAATCAAAAATCACGGGACGGAAAACGATTTCCCGTCCGACGTTTTTTTATTAAATAAAAATTTGGGACGTGGAATCATCCGCGTCCGACAAATTATTTAAAAAAATTTGGGATGGGAAATCATTTCCTGTTCGATAGGAGGAAAAAAAATTCAAACGACAAAAAATGATCTTTCGTCCGATCGAACGGACAAAAAATCAATCTTTCGTCGGCTATTTTTTTTTCAAATTTCTATTTCGTCTGACAAATTTGGCAAACGATTATTCCTCTAAAACCCAAATTTTGGGTTTATAGCCAATGATTGCAACACCAAAAATCATATATATTTTTAAAATTTTTGCAAAATAGCCAACGACTACAGATGCTCTTAGAGCATCTCCAATGGAGGCCTTCAAAAGAAATATTCTTGGAATATTCTCTTTTGAAGACTCATCAACTCCAACCACACACCTTCAAATTTGATTTCTTCAAAATTTATTTATTTTTCTTAATTAAACTAAAATAAACTATACATTAATTGTAATATTAGTAAAATTTAAAACTACTTTAATTTTCGGATAAATATTAATTATCACATTATTAGATTAATTTTACATTAAGCGATTATTAATGACTTATAAATTTTTTAAAATATTAATTTTATTTAATTATCACCTTGCCTAGATTATGAATGAAATGGTAAATTCACATTAATCAAACTATTAGTTTACACGTGCGATGCACGTCTTAAAAAATATAGTTTTTTTTAAAGTAAAAATTCAGACGTAGTCTGGATTTGATCTAAAACCTTATTTACAATAGTTATGCACGTGCGTTGCACGGGTTGGTAGATGCACAAATTACACTAAGGCCTTCTCCCATTATAGTAGTAGAGATAACTTTTTTAATTTAGAATAATTTAATATTTATTTAGAAGTCTTTTGAAAATATGCTAAACTAATGCAAAATAAATAAATAATCTTAAATATAAATATTGTATCATTTTTTTTTCCAAAACGATAAAAAAATATATTCAAAATCGGTTTCATTTTAAAGGTATCGACGAGACATTTTCAGTGGCACCAAAATTATAAAATTTGGATTAATATTTTATAAGATTCATTCATCAAATATATATATATATATATATATATATATATATATATATATATATATATATATAATTCTTAAAAAGATGTTAAGATGTAAGAGGATAGAATGAAAATTAGAAAGTGTGAATAGTTTTTGAAGGCCAACTCCAAAGCGTTCAAATTTGAAGGCTTTGGGTCCTCCTCCGTTGGAGCCTCCCGAACCTTCAAAATAGAAAATTAGAGGCCCGTTGGAGATGCTCTTACGGAGTAGTTTTCAGTTACTTCTATCTTCAAGAGACTACAAGTAACAATCACTACTATCAAATTGTGAGAAATTTTGTGTGGGAGCACAGTGAACTTTCACTCACTCGATTGGAAAGAAGCATGTTCGGATTTAGAAAGGGAGGGCCTGATTTAAGATCTGTACAACTGGCAAAACTTCTCAATTACGAAGCAGGCGGCAATTCTAATGGATGGTGCGAACTCATCTTTCTAAAATACAGGGATCGACAAGTTTCCCATCTACGGCATAGCCTCTTAACATACAGACACTACCATTCCTCAACATCGTTTTGTATACTGCCCAATATGCCCAAGATGTCTGAGACTTTAGCCTCGCACAAATTATTCTTTATATAGTCTTCACATTAGTGCAAAGGTCAAGCTCCGTTCTTATCTCAATGATCATTTTTGCGTAATAACCGCCTTTTTGTGTGCATAATCGACAAGTACTGAATGAGTGATTTTCGCTTTGGCCACTTGTTGAGAAATGAGTTATGTTAGAGATCAATATTTTCTTTCTTCCTTATAGTTGTGTGTAATTTGTTCTTCGAACATCCCACAAAAAAAACAAAAATAAATACATAAATAAGATAATTATAAATATTGTTTATAAATGTATGATAGTGATGCAAGTTTTTAGTTTGAAGGACATATAAGTAATGTATATTAGCATGAACGGAAGTGACATACCGAAGAGAGCAAGGTTATTTTGTAAGATTTTAGACATTTGATTTTATACAGACAGAAGTATTTTTGCCCATGGGATTCATGTGGGGCATGTTCTCAATGATAGAAGTGCCTTACTCTCTGCTAGATGTTTCTAAGAAGATCCCTAGTGGATATGCAATCCCTCATCTGTAATCGTTCTCTATATTTTCAAAATTTGGAAAATATACGGAACGACACGTTGTAGTCGTTCTCTATATTTCCAAATTTTGGAGATTAAAAAAGCTAGAGTAGCTGTAGCCGTCTATATTTGAGAGAAAATATAGGAAATTCTCAAAATATAAGAATCACAAGATAATCTTGCGTCCGTTCTAAAATTTTTTGTCTCGAATGCAAGATGATCTTGTGTTTGATGAATAAATTATAATAATAAAAAATAGGTCAGATGCAGAGATCATCTTGCGTCCGAGAAATTTTTTTAAAAAAATGTGTTTTGCGTCTGACAAAAAAAAAACGCTGAATCAATCAGATACAAGAAGATCTTGCGTCCGATCTTGATTTTAAAAAAAAAGGAAAAAGCCATGTACAACACCATCTTGTTGCATCCCAAAATTTTGTCCCCATTTTGTAAATTTAATTTCTATGGAATAGACTCTATATGATTATTTATGCATATAAAGTTAATTTGAGATTGGTTTGATTATTTGATCAAGGGATGAGACGGAATGAACCTAAAGAATTATTATGTGTTCGTATGCGTACATTTTTTTATATAAATGTTTTGGTTTTTTTTTAATCAATGGCTGAGATTCAAAAAGAAAACGATCATCCACCGTTGAACTAAATTTTGGATTTCAACGACTATAAGGCCAGCTCAAAATTAAGGCCAGCTCAAAATTTCTATTCCTAAAAGTCAAATATAGAAAATTTTAAGTCTACCGAAATGCTCGTGACTAGCCAAAAATTATTTGGAAAGCATGAATTCTCTCTCTTCCCTAGTGAAAACGTCATTTGGATTAATTATTACCTGAAGAGGTTGCTTTTACACAGGCATTGAAAGAAATTTTTTTCCAAGCTGTCCCACTTTCTGAAAGTTTTTTTCAAACTAACCTACTTTTTTTTAAAATTCTCAAAATGCCATACTTGCTTTCCGAAAAAGCGAGTTTGGGTAAAACTCTATCGCTCTTTTAGAAAGCGAGTGTGAGGCTTTGGTTTTCGCTAGCTTAGACTCGCTTTCTGAAAAAGCAATGAGCTTTAACCCACACTCGGAAAGTGAGTGTCGATTGGGGCTTTTTAAGTCCCCAGATCTCAATTTGGATCTCACTTTCTCTCGTTCGTATTCTTGCTTATCTCCCTTATTACTCTCTCCTTAACTCTGAACCCCAAAATCCTAGCTTCCCAAAATTGACCTCCTACCCACAAAATATCCTCTAAATCTAAATATATTCACTTAATCTTTCTCAATCCTATCACCTTCCACTCTCAAAACCTTAAACCCATCTTCCGAAAGATCCATATTTTAGAATTTTGATAAACTTGAAGAGGATAGCAACTTCAACTCTTCTACCCAAATATCTACGGCTATATCCTTCCGAATAAGCTTGTGAAAGTATGATTTATATCACCTATTATTTTGTACATTATTATAGGTTTTGTTTGTGGGAAGATAATAACTCGTATATTCGTATAAATAAATGTAGGTATGGATTACGATATTCCTATTTGGTTATATTTTGGTGGTGAAATAATTCGTGATCCAAAGATATGTTGTTGTTACAGTGTCGTTGATCCTGAAATAGTTTGGGCACCTCGTACCATTATATTGGCAGAAATAGTTGAGAAAATTTATGAAGTTACTAATTGGGATAGGGATCAATGGAATGTGAAAATTTTAGCTCGGTACGCAGCAGGTAAAGGAGATGGTCAGTATTTTATGACAATGCCCGTATCTACTAATAATGCTATGAAGTCAATGATTGCTAGGACACTTGATCCCTATTGTACTTGGTCTGCATTGGAGTTATATATTCAGCAAATCCCAATTATGAATCCTCGGCCACATGATAATCCTAGTTCAAACTTCGTACGAGAAGTACCGACACAGCGGATGAGATCTAATCCCGTTCGAATTTCACAAGTACTCTTGGATATGTTAGGTTTTGTGAGAAATTAATAATTGGGAATTAGGGTTAATATCTAGATCTAAGTTGCTTGAGATATTCATCTTAGGTATCAAGATTGGAATACCTAGACTGCTATCACAAACCAGTATTTATAGAATATTAAATACTGGTTTGGGTACTGGGTTCTCAACCCACTCAACCCGCATTCCGATATCCATTCAATCAGTACGTGTAACACACGTGTTATCCATATAATAATATTACACATAGCTTGAGTGGGAGGAATGGAATAAGTGGTGAGGTTGTTACTTGATGATGGGTAGTTCTTCTAACTCCCAAATGTATCCTAACCTTTCATCTAAACTCATCTCAACCCTCCATTCACTCTTGAAATGTGTATAAATACCCCTCCCTTGTCACTCTTGTCATTTGCACTTAGAATTTTCAAAGAAAAAGAGAAAGAAAGAGGCATTTGTGAGGAAAAGATAGAGTGTAGAAAAGAATTTTGTGAGAGAAAAAAAAATTGTGTGTATTCCTTTCCCATTTAGAGGCCGGCTAGCATCAAAGAGGAGGAGGTTTCGGTGGCACATTAAGGAGGAGAAGGCTCGGTTCGTGTGGCACAAACTAGGAGGAGAAGGGAGACGATCGTGCTTTCAAAGAGTTCTTTAGGAGTTTTTCATTTGTTTCTTCAAAAGGTGGGTGATTTCTCTAACTTCTAATATAGATGCCATGCTAGGATTTTAATTTGTGAATATGTTAGAAAAAAATAGAAAAGTTGCCATATATTTGCTTGAAGAGACTAGTAAGAAAGAGATGAAGTTCTAGTTTATCTACATGAAAAAGTTAGTAAAATGAGTTGAAATGTGTTAATTAAGACTTGTCATGATGCCTTATTAATATATGTCATGCTAGAATACATATAATTTGATAAATCATCCTTGTATGAATTTGTGCTTGTGAATGAATTGTAAAATACAAAATAATATCCATGGATTGTGAAATTGATTGATTAGTTGCACTAAGTGTTGATTTTAATTGCATTGTATGAGTAAGTTTATATTCACTTGATTGTCAAATACATTGTCTCTTTTGAATCATAAGAAATGTGTTAGTTTCTTTTTTAAAGATAAAAAATAACTTAAGAGCATTGACTATGATAAAGAATGAAAAATCGTATAAACACAATGTGAATGAATGGGGAACAAGTAGATAAAAAGATTCATCTAGAGGAGGAATTTTTCAATGTCGAAAAACGTATTAATATTCCACTTTTCAAAAGAAATAAGAGAAATAGTCTACTATGTGGTTAAAAATGAGAATTTTGGAAATCAAAGAAAATATAATATACTGTTTTTCAAAGAAAATACATTCTGGAAAAAGATTTAGATTTTTATAAGTACAAATTGATTGAAAATTTGAGTTTATTAAAGGAAGAACTAGATACAGTCTAGCCCATACAAAAAGTATTTAACCAGACCTTATATCGGTTAGTCACTCAAGACCTACTGGTCTTCGAGAACGTTTTGGGTATGTTACTGTAGCTGAGCGGAGACTCTCATCTTGGGTTCGAGTCTTACAAGGGACTCTGTTTTACTGAAAATTCGATTTTTAATCAAATCCCAAAACCAGACCTTAAGTACAAACTAAGTTCCTTTCATATCAGTTAGTCACTCAGACCTACTGGTCTTTGGGTGCGCTTTGGGTCGGTTACTGTTCATAGGTTGGGGCGTTGGTCTGGGTTCGAATCTACCCCTAGCCTTTTGTTTGTAATTTTTGACTTTTTTTTCGTGTTTTGATTTTTTGGAGTATTTTAAGTGTATAAAAATTGAGAAAAAATACTACAATTCTTCTAAAAATTACCTAGACTTCATAAAAATTATTTTTACCGTATTTGACATAATGTAATAAGAATTAGAAGTAATTTTAAGAAGAAGAACTTGATTATAACTTAATTAATTAAAAAAAATGAATATTTTGAAGGTCAAGAATTTTTGTGTAAACATTAAAATTGAGATTGTTGACATGGAAAAATTGAGTAAGATAATAAACGGATTTTGTTGTTTAATATATGTAAGTGTTTATGGAAAATAAAACAAAAATGATTATGATGAAATGTGGAAATTTGGGAGTATAGACATTCACTTTTGGTGAACATGAAAAGAGATTGAAACTAGAGTTTAGCTAAGTCCTTACATCGGCATGAATGAGATTTGAAAGAGAAATGTGATAATAAAATACCAAGATTGGGTCATGGTTAACAATTGATGTTTAAGACCGATATAAAGGTAATGCTAATTCTAGAGTGTTAATTTTTACTCATGATTCAATTATCTAAGGATTAGAAACATAGTGAAGATGTGATGAAAGTAAGAAAAAAACACAAGTATGAGGGCCTCGGATCTACGGTGTGAGTGTTCAAAGGATGTCTACATGATGCGTCATGTCAGGACGTGAATATATCTCCAGAATATCGGGACCATGTCAACGCTTGTGGGGTGCTTGGTGACTACGTAGTGCCATCGTTCCATGGTGGAGACGAATTGTCCACAGGATGTCTGCATGATGCGTCATGTCATAACGTGGGATTCCCTCCTGGATGTCTGGATATGGGCTCGTAACTCATAGAGCATCTAAGATACTTATCGTAGTTACTGTAGCAGTTAAACTCATAGCAAGGGATCCAACCCTACAAGATGAAGTACGATTAAGGGCTTGCCCTCGGACCTATGTAGTATGGAATGCATAGAATCCGAACAAGTGCGCATTAGTGTCATTAAATATAAATAAATGCATCAAGGACTAAGCGCACAGCCACACACGACATCAATAAGATAGCCCCCCTTAATTTTGTTTGTGAACAAGTGTGTGCTTTCCAAGTAAGAGAAATTGATGTATTATATCCTAGCGTCAGTTATATGCAACTGACGTACCCACAGTTTCTATGCAGGATAAAATGAATGAAAGGACTAAAGATGAATGATGCTTAAAGAATTCAAGTATTATTTTATTCATGTAATATGTTTTTTTTTTAAGGGAAAAGGTGGAATACGGCCACCCTGTTTCATTAATAAGAAATTAACAAAACAACCCCAGCATACTGGGGCAAGTTACAACCTACAGACACAAAAAAAAAACATGAAGCGACATGACCAGTACATATAATCAACTCCCACTCTACACTATGAGGACCAACTAACTATATGTCCGTCAAGCAAGCTTCGAGCACCCACCTCCACGGCACGCGCCCACCCACCCGAAGCGAATCATGTGGGATTTGAAATTTGCCGCTCTCCTCCTTCTACCTCACCAACGCAAAGTTCACACATGGCCCAATCGTAGTCGCACCCAAAAGGAGAGCCATGGAGAGGGTACTCACCTCTGTCACGCTATAGCTCTTATCAGCAATTTCTCACCAAACAAAACACTCAGTCACCCTAACCACGAACACCGACAAGGAGAGAGCCGTGAAGAGGATACCTTCGCCTCTCACATGCATCTACTCTCTCTAGTGATTTCTCTCAAACACTAACAGACACCCGCACAGAATAGAGAGAAGCAACATCTTTACTCTCTCATTCTCTCACTCTCTCTCTCACGCAAAACCCGAAACAACCACAACTAACAGAAGCATCACCTTTCCCTCTTGCCCCTATGGGCAGTGGACGTTGTAGATTGCAGGTTTATTGATGAGGGCGTAGTGGCGGCATTGTTGCGGAACCTGTGGCCGTTGATTAACGGGTGTCGAGTTCAGGGTGCGACTACCCCACTACCGAACAAAAATAGATACACCTCCACCTCAACAATTTCTACAGGACACCTCATGGGGGGGCCCCATCTGCGGGCCCAAGCCCCATCTTGTGCTGTAAAGGTGCGCACCTATGGGGGGACCCCATCTTCGGGCCCTAGCCCCGTAACCGTGCAACACCGATCCCAAGCACCTCTTCCACTCCCCCCACATAAACAATAACCAGATCAGCCCGCTGTCGTCTCTAACTCCGATATTACCGTGGACGTCGCACATTATGGAGGGACCCCATCTCGGGCCCAAGTCCCACAATTGTGCGATACAACACATTCCATACTTCTCACACCACAACCAACACCAACAAACAACCTTGCCCCATGGGCCCCATGCCGAACCAAACTATGCGTCATCCTCGGCCAGAGCCAGAGCCACGGCGACCAAGCCCGGCTTTGGTGGGCACAGTGAGGGGGGGTAGGGTAGGTGGCTCACCTTGATCTCTGCCAAAACCATGGCGATCGCAAGCCACGGCGCTCGCCCGACCAGTTGCGGGAGCTACCACGAACTGAGGCAGCGTGGCGGTGCATTGGGGAGGCTCGGCGGTCCTGTTGTCGTCCGTGAAGGCACACCGGAGCGGCGGAGGGAGGCAGCTTCTCCTTCTGACGGGATCTCGTCGGACGAAGATGCGAACGGAGAGGGACAACTTCTCCTTGTGCCGCGACTGGGGGGTATCTTGTCGCCGCATTGGGTGGAGGGAGGGGGGGGGGCGGCGGCGGCGTGTACGGCCAGCCACCGCCGCCCCAAATCTTATAGATCTAGGATTTTTTCAAGAGAGTTGGTAGGAGAGATAACGTTACTTGGTTGGTTCCGCTGTGTTGATGTAAATATTGTATAAAAAGTTTTAAATTTCCTTGTAAAATTGTACGAAGTGAAGTGTAAAGATTCTGTGGAACTTCGAATTTAGACTTATTTGGAATTCGGGGTGTTACACTACCTAACCCGAAATCCACATAACTCATAATACCCAAACCCGACCCGCAACCCAAACCCATTTTTTTCCGAAAAAAATAAAAAAATTACAGGTATTACTACTTGATGGAATATCAGTCTCTCCCACATATTTCCGCCTCTACCGACTTCCCCGCTGCAATCGCCTCTAGTTCCCACTCCTTCCCATCTTGTTCCTCCTCCAGATTCAAACAGCAGCAGCGCCCTTTCATTTTGCCTCTGAATTCCTACCTTCTTCCCGCATCATTCCTCACCCTACATTACCTCTACTTCCGACACTGGTAGCACCGTCCTGCCCCCTATCTCGATCCAGACACCAGCAGCATCTTCCTCCTCATTATGCTCTCAGTCACAGCAGCACTAGTCTTATTCCTCCTCGCAGTGCTTTTTCCCTTATATCCTCGGCCATGCCCATCACTCCAGCCTTGCCATCTCCTGCTGATTAGGATCAAATAGTAGTATATTCTAACTTTAATGTTTATTTTCTAAGTGATCAGCTATTTGTATCTTATTTTATTACTATTTGGATTTTATTAAATTTGTTTATCTCAAATCTCATTTTGATATGTATATCAAAATTATTATTGTTGTTGTTAATATTATTATATTTGATTGCTGAATTGAAAATCTATTTCTATTGTATTTAGTAGTATTTGAGTATTAATTTGATGCACACAAATTGATTTATTTTGTTACTATATTATTATTGATCTATTTATTTATTTTCTCTAATTGTATATTTTTCTTATTGGATTTTTAATACCCGTTTTAAACCCTAAACCCAATACCCTATAAACCATAAAACCTAACTACCCATACCCATTAAAACCCCCTGGAACCGTACCCGTTACCCACACACCCACACCCACATAACCCTATTCCTATCTTATATATATATACTACCTGTGCATCCTCTACCCTCTCAAACCCTAGCCGCCTGTTGCCAAAACCCCACCCCCTGCATACCTTCTACCCTTGTGCTTCCCCTCCCTGTCATCCCCTCCTGCAATGCCTCCTCGGCGACGCTGCAACTCTGCCTGCTCCCCCGTCGCACTGTCGTGCCTCCCTCCGTTGACGCGCAGCGGCAGGCAGACAGCGACCACAGCGCCACTGCAGTGCCCCTGCAGTGCCCCTGTCTCTCTCATCCTCCCTCCGACAATCTCCACAACGACTGCAGCCGACCCCTAGTCGTGCCTCCCACGAAGACAGCAGCGGCCTTCCGTTGTCGTGACCACCAAAGCATCGTGCCACCCTCGACCTCTCTCCCTTCCTCCTTTTAAAGCCGCGACAGCAGCTTCACCTCAGGCCAGTGCCTACAACAGCAGTCGTCCACCTTCGCAGCTATCCCCGCCGGTCGTCGACTCCGTCAACCTTGCCCCTGTCCCGCAGTCGTTTCCCCTAGCTGTCGTCCTTCACCTCAGTAAGCACACCCCCCCGACTACCTTCTCCTTGTGGGTTGTTTTGTTTGATCAGAGTGTTGATCAAGTGAATGAGAGTCGTCCAATTAACTTGATCATCATCATCAAGTTATCCTGGATCACCCGTTCTCCTCTCGATTCAATCTGATCATTATCATCATCGCTCTTGGATCTAGCCGTCGGATCTCTTGATTTTCATCATCTTGATCATCAAGATCCGTGCCGATCTTGTTCGTCGCCCGGTATTTATTCCCATTATTCTTTCGTCGGATTCATCGTCTACACCCTAAGGCAAGTATCTCTTGTACATTTTGTTTTCTAGTACAAGCTTTTCCTTGAAAATACTGTAAATAGTTTGTGAATGTGACTCCTCTTTGTTTATCGTTGCTGATCTCATGTTTCTCCTTATATATTACATGATCTAAGAGTCACAACCCTTCGTTAATACACTTGTTCACAACTAGTAAAATTTTGATTCATTTCATACAAAAAGTGTTTTCGTTGGTTTCTGTTTCTGTCTTGCCTTGTTGTTTCGATCCCGATAAAACTAAAATATGAACTTGAGTCTTGAATATGAAATGTAGACCTAAGTGTCTAGTTGTCAATAAAATCGAGAATTTTAGAATTTTGATTTACGGTTTAAGAGATATCGCAGTTTTACTGCTGCTGTATCGGTAATCAAAGATTCATAAAAACTGCTACACCTCTTTGGGTTACAATTATTTTAGCTATGCTACCAGTAAGTAAATCACTTCAAATTTTGCATGCTGTTACTAGACATCCTAGAGAACATTCCCAAATTTTCTTAGAATTAATTAATGATGTTTTTTTTGAAGAAAAGGTGGAATAATGCCACCCTGTTTCATTAATAAGTGATTAATAAACAACCCCGAAGTCTCGGGGGACAAAAGAGCAGTACAGGAAATAAAACATACCCCCAACAACACCCTGGGGGATGGGTTACATCATCCAGCCTAACGGCGACCAAAAACACAAATACAAACTACAAGGCCTGTCACAAAGTAAGAAGAAGTGAGGCGGCTGTCCACTCATCAGTCCAGAGTGGGCCCGATCTCTATCTCCTCATCGTCATACTCATCCACCTGGAACACCCTTGCAATCCTCCCTCTTGCTCCTGAAGCAGCAGCTGTAGCCCAAAAGGAAATGAGATGCATGATATGAGTAAGATTACTAGAAATAGAATTACCAGAGGCACGGAAATAAAAATTATTCCTATCTAGCCATAACACCCATGTGGTTGCCGCAATGGCAATAAACCATGCATCTTTCATATCGTGACGGGAAGAGGCAAATCTGGAGCCAACCCACAGTTCCTCATAGTCTCTTGGATAATCACTAGTTCCTAGTGCTCTCAGCACCTCTATCATGACGGCCTTACTTCTGGTGCAGTGAAGAAACAGATGATTCAAGTCTTCCACGTGAACATTGCAGAACCCGCAATTGGATGCAATGTTAGGTTGCCTCTTGGCCAGGTTCTCTCTAGTAAGAATGGCATTGTTAAGCACAAGCTAGAGGAAGACTCTAATTTTCAGAGGCGCTTTGGTCTTCCATAGAACCGCTGCCCAGCTGGGCCTGCATCCTCGGTAGTGAATCCGGTGGTAAAGCGATCTAACCGAGAACACTCCTTTGTTCTCGAGACCCCAACACAAGTGATCTGGGCCTTGGGCGCATATCACCCCGGATTGGGCTATGCGCCTTTGTAGTACATGTAGTTGCTGTATCAAACTTGGAGAAAGAGTTCCTCGGAACGACGGTCTCCAAGACCCTCTTTTCCACACCTCCGCTACCGAGATATTCGGTCGAATCGTAATAGCAAACAATTCTGGGAAATCATCCTTAAGAGTATGAGGACCGCACCACTTGTCCCACCAAAATCTGGTGGTTCGACCATTGCCGATCACGGATGAAGTGGCGGAGTTGAAAGGTCCGCTGGCTTTAGCGACTCCTTTCCAGAAACGAGAGACTTTTGATCCCACACGAAAGCCTAAACTTCTTGTCCCTCTACCTCGAAGGTAAGGTTGGATAAAGTCCTGCCACCCTTCCCCGCCAGGATGAAACACTTTCCACCACCACTTTCCCAGGAGAGCCAAGTTTATGTTTCAACCCTGTTTCATATGTATAAACTCAGTTTTACAAATTCTGGCTGAATACAAATGCTGTATAGTTTGCTGTTTTGACACATGATACCACAACTTTTATGTACCTTAATTATATGCATTAAAACCGAGTAGGAGTCTAGTTTCTAGGCATTCTGACGGATCCACATTTTCTATCTTGTAGCAATGGGAATCGCAATTTTGGTGTAGCAACGTCATGCTATTCAGATTTGGAATTCTCGTTGTTCTTGATACTTTGATTTGTCTTGACCCTTGAACATGTATCCTACCTAGCCTAGACTTGTTCCATGTTCTTGATTATGTTTACTTAACTTGGTTCGCACACTTTTATGCTTGCTTGATGATAATAATAAATAACAAGCTGGGGTTTAAGAGAGAGACCATAGTAGTAGATAATATAGGTAAGTGTACTCGGAAAGGGGCCTGTGTTTCCCATAATTTTACGTTAAATGGAACTAAGTACCACGTAAAACTAAGTGCCACGTCATGGGTGACGGAGGCCTCTTCTAGTGCTTGTGGGGGTTACCTCTAGTGCCCATTATATGATTACATGATATGTATTCGCGATCAGATGAAACTAAGTGCCACGTAGAACTAAGTGCCACGTCAAGGATTGACGGGAACCACCTCTAGTGCCTGCGGGGGCTACCTCTATTGCCCATGGTTTGATCACATGCTCGTATTTTCTACATGACCTGAGTACACCGCCCTATAAAATCCACTACTAGGCCTAAATAAAATTGCATTGATTGTAGCAACTATGTGATAAAAGAATAGCACATGAAGTGCTACCTAGATAGTAATAACCACAAGACTTGATACATGATACTTGAACATGATACATGCTTACTTGATACTTGATTACATGATACACGAGACTTGATACTTGAACATAATACTTAACACTTGCTACTTGATACTTGTACATGACAACTTGACACTTGAGACTTGTTACTTGACACTTGTACTTGATACTTGTTATTTGATGCTTGATACCATTACATGTTCACTTGTCACTCATTCTACTACTAGTACTTGTTACCCAAATCTTGTTACTTGAGTTGTCCTTCTTGCTAACTAGTTTCTTGAATCTCACTACTTGTTGCGTCCCTATTATATTATGTTATACATTCTTGATTCCAAATCTTGTTCCATATTTCTTATACTTGTTTCATACCCTTGCTTATACTATTTGCGGCCCTAACTTGCACTAAGGACGTTTTTCTTGTTTTCTTTATTTTCTCTTTTTTATATTTTTACAAACAGACTTTGGAGATGAATTGCTTGCTGGAATTGGTGAGCAGACATTCTAGGCTTCGCTTGGAGAAATGACTTGTTTAAAATATTTTGCTTACTTTGAATTATTTAATTCTTTTGCTACTTGAATCTTGTAACGGGCTCATAGTCCGAGTTTTATCTTTTGATCCTGATTTGAGAACTATTTGGGATATTATTATTTTGTTTTAATTATTTTCTATTGATTAATAAATTATTCATGCATTCATGGTTGTGTACATTTTATTATATTCTTGTTATGATGTTGAGTCGATCCTACATCTCATGAATGGTGAAAATCATTCGCTGGGCTTTGTCACGCGCTTGTATTCTGTATTTTTGGGAAGCGAGGTGTGACACTCATTCTAGTTTTGTCGGTATTGTTTTCTCCGATACTGATCTGTGACACAGGCGTTTAGGTCGTATTAGTGTGTCTCGTCTCCAGACTTTAGCCCGTAGTTGTGCTTTTAGTTCTCTTACTTTTAAATATTTATCTGATTGTCAGGGTTGCCATTTGACCAAACACATCGCACTACCCTTTAGTCACAAATGCACTTCTCAAACCACCCATCATTTTCAACTTGTTCATTCTGACATATGGAGACCCTCTCCTGTACCTTCGTGAAAAGGCTATCTTTATTATATTGCCTTCATCGATGACTTTACTGGACATACATGGATTTTTCTTATGCGTCAGCGATCTGAGATACCTGATATTTATCGGTTCTTTACGACTATGATTCACACTCAGTTCAGTGTGCGCATCATGAATTTCCGATCGGATGGTGATCGTAAGTACACCTCCACCACTATGAGATCGATCATTCAGTCTTACGGCACCCTTTTTCAGCAATCATGCCTACACACACATGAGCAGAATGGTGTATCTGAACGTAAACATCGTCACATCCTTGATACGGCTCGTGCTCTTTTACTCTCCTCTTCTGCTCCTCATTCTTTCTGGGCTAAAGCTGTCATGACCTCTATTAGTCTCATTGGCATTACTCCCTCGTCTGCCCTAGCTGGTACGATGCCTTATGAGACACTTTATCACTCACCCCCCGACTACAGTATGCTTCATACTTCTGGGTGCACCCGTCCTTCTCCCTCCTACTGAGTACACGAAGCTCTACGCTCATGCTGCTAAGTGCGTTCACCTAGGTCTCAGTCCCGAACATAAAGGTTATCGTTGTTTTAATCCATCGGTGGGTCGTGTCCGCATTTCTCGACATGTATCTTTTGTGGAAGACTCTCCTTACTACCTGACTTCCCCCGAGGATGCTAGATTTCTTGATTCCCCAGTTGTTGCTAGCTCTCCGACTTCATCTTCCCACATTTTCTTTGATCCCACCCCTCTGGCTCTATTCACATCTCCTGCAATCCTTACACCTATTGTTCCTCCTACTGAAACACCACTTGCATACCCACAGATACTAGCACCCACCCCACCTACCTCCCTACCGGCACATGCACCCACTCCACCGTCCTCACCCCCACAACCTGTCAGTCCACCACCGCTTCGTCAGTCTACATGTTCTACTTCTGGTATCCCTCTGGCACGTTATACACCTGATGCCACTGGTCCTTCTGACTAGTTTGGTTTTGCCACCCTAGCTTCCTACTCACCATAGTTTCATGCATATCTCACCGCTATACACTCTACACGTGAGCCCAGACTCTATCAGGACGCAATTCAATATTCCGAGTGGTGGAAAGCTATTGCAGAGAAATTTAGTGCATTTGATCAAACTGGCACTTGGGATGTCGTTCCTCTGCTAGAGGGCGTTCAAGTGTTCAACCCATTAACTGCAAGTAGATCTTCAACGTCAAATATCAACCTGATGGATCTATTGAGCGGCACAAGGCTCGTCTAGTAGCCCGAGGAATTACTTAGGAGCATGGCATTGATTATGATCAGACATTTGCTTCCGTTGCATAGATGACTACTGTTCGCACTTTCCTTGTTGTTGCACCATCCGTAAGTGGCTGTTATACCAGATGGACGTGAAGAATGCTTTTCTTCATGGTACCTTATATGAGGTTATTTATATGAATCCCCCTCCTGGCCTCCCTACTCCTCCTCATCATGTTTGTCGGCTGCATCGGGCTATATATGGTCTGAAGCATACCCCTCGAGCCTGGTTTGAGTGTTTTCGCCTTGTCATCACCAAGGCTGGTTTTAGTCAAAGTTCCCCAGACCAGTCTATGTTTATGCGGTCATCACCGCAGGAAAAGGTACTACTACTACTACTCTATGTTGATGATATGATCATTACTGGAGATGACTCTGCACGCATTGCATCCATCCAGAAATACCTTCACCAGTAGTTCCATATGAAAGACCTTGGCAGACTGCGTTATTTTCTGAATCTAGAGATTGCTCATGGATCTCGGGGGATACTCATTTCTCAACAGAAATACACATCAGATATTATCTCTATTGCATGCCTCTCTGACAGTCGATCAGCCGATACACCCTTAGAGCTTCATGTGAAGCTTTGTCTCACTGATGGTGAGCTCCTTCCTGATCCCACTAGGTACAGACAGATTATTGGACAGCTTATCTACTTATGCATGACCAGACCCGATATTGCTCATGCAATCAGTGTTGTCAGTCAGTTTGTTTCCGCTCTTACGTCAGTTCACTACGGTGCTCTTCTTTGAATTCACAAATATCTTCAAGGCACTATTACTCGCTCATTATTTATGGATTCTACATCCAAACTAGAGCTGGGTGCATATTCTGATTCAGATTGGGCAGGTAATCCTACTACCAGATGGTCTACCACAGGTTTCTGTGTATTTCTTGGTGATTCGCTGATTTCATGGCGTAGTAAGAAACAGGCAGTTGTTGCATGTTCTTCGACTGAAGCTGAGTATAGAGCAATGTCAGCTACTACTAGAGAGATTGTTCATATTTGTTGCCTATCATCAGATATGAGTGTCACTCTTTCAGGTGCTACTCCTCTTCATTGTGATAACTGGAGTGCACTACACATTGCAAGCAACCCGGTCTTCCATGAGAGAATGAAGCATATAGAGATTGATTGTCATTATGTTCGTGAGCGGTTTGAAGCAGGGACCATTTTACTTCATTCTGTTACATCTTCACAGCAGACGATAGACTTCTTCACCAAATCTCATACTGTTCCGGTATTTCAATATTTAGTGGACAAACTCACACTGTTTGACCCACCGTGAGTTTGAGAGGGAGTGTTAGATATTATAGTCCCACATTGGGTATTGTGCTAGTTTTGTATTTGGTTTACTCCTATGTAGGAGATATTATACTCAGTTATTTTTCAATTCAATAATCAGTATTGTTTTCATCTCTCTGATTTATCTTAACACAAAAAAAGGTAGCAGCAGTTCTGTTGGCGTATTGAGGTGGAAGGTTGACGCATTTGATACCGTAGAGGAAGCTAAAACTGCTGGGGGTTATTTTAAGGGTTGTGTTACTAAGGTGAAAATATAATTTAGATTAAATGCCATTACACTACTAACTGTTAACAAATAACATTGTTGTTAAATCATCCTTTATTTACTTCTATAATATGGGTTGATCAGCGGTATAAATTACTTTGTTTTTCCATTAACTGTGTAAATGGGTGAATTGAACAGAAGTGCCTTCCGTAATTTATACTACATCAGAGATTGAAGAGTTAATCTAGGATGACGAGTTAAACACTTTGAACACTCACATATGTTTTTATTTGTTAAAGTCACTTGGACAACCTTAGAAATTGTAATGCCGAGGGACAATTTTCTTCTTCCTGTTTGGGAAGAGAAACGAGGTTGCATTCACGTTGGAGCTACGAGATTACAGTACTGGAGGTGGTATGTCTCAACTCTCAATTAGCTCTGGTGCACAAGTGTTTTTTACTAAGATCGTTATGCTTTCAGTTGCAGTCGAAAAGAATCGGTGGCAACCTTCTTATCTTGTTTTCAGAATCATTGACCAACACATGCATGAACATGCTAGCCAATAACTAAACATCATCACTAATGACTTTTAGATTTCAGTAAATATCTAATTACAATTGAATTTTTCATATCCCTCAATAGTTTACTCCCACTCATGTGCTTTCCATTCGGGGAGTTGCTGGATTACAACCTGCAGCGATGAAAGAAAAAGGATGGACTTTTAAATTCCTCACAATCAGAAGATGCAAATGAATATGGCCCGCAATCACTGTAAAAAAGTTACAGAAACTAACTTACTTGCCCTCTCGAATCCGGTTTACCAACCATGGTTTGGCATGCCAATCTCCATGATTTGGGTTTCCGCAATATACGGCAGTGAAGGTATAATCTTCTATTAAGTACACACATCTAAAACATTAAAGACAGTCAAATACAGTGCATTTGCTATAGATTTGATCTGATAACAATCGGAAAAGCACAAAAGTTCACCTTTCTGAGCTTTTCTTCTTCTCTGCCAGTTCGCTTGCTCAGAAGTTCCTTCCCCTCATGTAACACCCCACAAAATTGGAATTACAATTTTGCCCTGGGTGTTACGCACGTATATTTTGTAATGTATTTCACTACATATTTTGGATTCGTACTATTTATACATTTTCCGTATTGATTTCAGTCAACTTAAATATAATATTTCAATCCCTGGGATTTACGTGCTTTTTACGTGTTTTGATGCACGTGTTTCCACCACTACGTATAATATTTTCTATAGGTTTAAATTATTTATTTTTATGTATTTAAATCTATTTTATAAAACGAAAATTTATTTTCCCCTTGTTTTGATTAAAATGCATTTTTCGATTTTTTTGCACGTATGGTGCACGTGCAAATTTTTATTCTCATTTTGCTACTCTCATTTTACTATTTTTAGCATGCATTAGTTTTATTTAGCCTTTCTTTTGATCCATGGACCTATAAACTAAAATATAGCCCATTAGGAGAGAAGCCTACTAGATAATTAAATAAATTAATTAGTAATGGGCCCATGTAGCAAGCCCATTATTAAAATCACATTTTTTAGTTAAACATAAACTAACACAAGACAAGTCACATTTTTTTTGTACACATTTAGAATTATAACAAGTGTATTTAATACCTATATGTGCTTGTACATTTGTACACCGGTTTTGGTCTTGGAGAGGGCCAGTTTTGATGAAGAGAGAAAGAGAGAGAGATTGAATGAGAGGAATTAAAGTTTAGAGAGTGGGGAGGTGGAGAGTTGTAGGTTTTAGGAGTTTAGAATTGGAAGGGTTGTAAGAATTAATTAGGAGAGTTATTAGGGGTGAATATATGCAAAATAAACCCTCCCAAAATCCTATAAATAGAGCCCTACTTTCTTTTCTCATTTCACCAAAAACATTATAGAAAGAAGAAAAAGAAATAAGTGTAAGAGAAAGAAAAGAGGGAAGGGAAAAAGAAAGAGAGTAAGAAAAGAAGTGTTCTCTTGCTTGGAGCTTTTGCTAGGAGGAGAAGAGGACTAGGAGGTGCTTGTGAAGCTAGGAGCAAGAAGGAACCATTCCCTTGTAGTTTTCAACCTTCAAACAAAATGTGGGTTCTCATGCTTTCTAATTTAGAACTATGCATGCTAGTGACAAGATATGAGCATTTTGTTTTGATATGTAGCTAAAATTTCATGTTAGTGTTACATGCTATGAATGAGAACAATATTGTTATGATTAAACAAATAATAGGAATTTTTGACTAAAGAGCTAATACTATAGATCATGTTAGAATGCTTGTAAAATGTTATGCATGTTAAAAGTGTATTTTTGTATGGAAAATTTGTTGAAAAATGTGTTTAGTTTATGCTCTAGAGTCATGTTGATTAATGAATAAGAAAGAAAGAATAACAAAATAAGTTATTGTCATGAATCATACTATGATATTTGTTATTTTGTACATTTTGTAAGAAAATTTGTGAAAATCTCTCTTGTAGTTTAAAGAATGTATTTGTTTTATAATATAGTTGGTGCACAAAAGATTTATTTTTAAATTGAATCCAATAATCAAAATGGATAGATGCAGAGAAATATTGAAAGTTAAATCAATCATCAAAAATATGGATTAGAAAAATATGAGTTACTGTCCGAGATTAATCTCAGTTCTTATAAGTCTATTTCAGTCTAATAAGAAGAGTTAGATCAATGGGGAATCGAATATACTTATTTTTTTTTATGGAAATGGAATAACGGAAAACCCTAACAAAAACCTAGACAGACTACTTGTATCGTGGGGCGCGCTCGGCCTAGCGGTCTGGCGTTGCGCTGGCCTTCTTATTGTCTCGGGTTCGACTCCTGTCAAGCCCAAAACATTTTTTTTAGTTTTGTTTCAAATAAAACCCAACCCGAGAAGCTTATATATAAGTATTTCTAGTAGAGTTATGACACCAAAGTCCACTTGGACTCTTGGCTTGCGGTGTGTGCGGTAGGCCCTGCCTGTCGGGTCACGGGATCAAATCCCTTGTTGCCCATTTATATATTTTGACATTTTTAAGTAATTTTGATGAGATTTTTAATGCAAATAAAATGGGGAAAAATTCTAGAACTCTTATAAAATGAAATAGAATATAGTGAAAATAGTTGTAGAATTCTTCAAGTATATTTAAGAAGTAAAAGAGATATTTGAAGATAAAATGAAATTTTGCTCTTAAGTTAATTATTTTAAGAATATGAATTTCTTTTAAGGCTTTGATGTGAAAATTAGTTTCTCTTGTTGAGATTATGCAATTATGTTGAATGTGAAATTTCAGATTTCTTTGTGTACTCAAATTGTTAATGAGTTTAAATTATATGAATACGTGAATAGAATTTTTGTTGGAAAGAATTGAGAATAAGTGAATCATGAATAGAACATTGATTAAGTTGTGAGTTATTTCTCTTGAAGAGATTATAGTTGATGAATTGGAGAGACTTCATGAGTTTAAAATTTGCAAATGAAATTGTTATCGTTGATTCATGAATGAACTATAAGAGAATTATGATTGATGCCAAATAAGACATAGATCAAATTGTGGATAAGCTAGAGACATGAAAATATCTAAGTCAAGACATGATTATGAAAGGGTATGTGTACCCATGTTCCCGGTACATGAAAGATTATGATTAAGAATTAATAAGACTTCGGTTACCGGTGATTTTGAAAGAAAGAATTGATATGATTTTGAGATAATGCTGTCGGGCGATCTCGTATTTTGTGAATAAATCCGGTATGAGGTAAAACTAATTCTAGGGTGATAACATATTCATGTCTTGAACTAAAAATAATTAGGCACTTAAGTGAAGATGTAATAAACATGTGCAAACGTAAATGGGTGCTTCTATATAGTCGGCGGTGGATCTCCGTGGCTATAGACCCAGTTGGTGGACTGTGGTTGCCCCATAGGAGATGGACTGTATTTTATCCGGGACTTAGGGTAGTCGATGGATGTTTACCATACTCCAAAGAATATGTATATACCAGGGCTAGAGGGGCATTTACGGGATTATTCTCACGATATAATAGCCAGGGAGGCTGGGATCTGTTATTATAGCCAGGGAGGCTGAGATCCGTATCTGTGAAATAACTCTAAAACTTGTTTTATTACTGGGTAGTCTCATGGCGAAGGATCGAACCCTTCAATATGGAGTACGTAGGCACTTGCCCTCAGACCTATGTAGTATGGGATGCATAGAATCTGAACAAGTGTGCATTAGTGTCATCCTAGTGTAGAATTGTGTGCATTAGGCATTAAGGCATGACATACACTTATATTTAGAATAATCACCCTTGACACCTTACTTGTTCATTCAATCTTTTTTGTGATTTGTTAAAGTATGAGATCGTTATACTATTCCCGGCATAGAGAGGATAGCCGTGTATAACATTTCGTCCATTGTAAGTAATTGACGAGCCCACAGATTAACATGCAGGTAAAGGACCATTCATGAAGCTATAAAGCGGATATGCTGATGCTGCTTTATTTTAAAGATGTTGTAAATGTTTTATTGTAAATTTCATTCTTCCGTTGTGTAAAACCAAGTTGTAATTGAACTCTGATGTATTATTGAAAAAGTTTTAAATTCCTTGTAAAATTGTACGAAGTGAAGTAAAGATCCTGTGAAATCTCGAATTTATCCTTATTTAAAATTCGGGGCGTTACACCTCAACCACCCGCAAGTTAAATGAGAGAAATACAAATATAATTACAGGAAGGTATAATGAATGTTTCTGAAATTTATTGTTAGTATTGACGAAGAAATTAGTAATTTTTCTGACTACGAGGGTTGTACCTCTACAATACAAGTCGCGCAAGTGCCACCTCAGCACAGTTCGACAAAGGCTTGTCCTGCAATTCCATTGCATTAAGAGATATATAATGAAAAAAGGGTATTTGAAGCTCTTAGGTAACAACTAGTGGTCCATGTAAATATAATTATATAACAGATAAACAAAGAGAAAAGACGAGAGATAGGTTAATACATAAGGACCATATAGATCAATGTAGTTGTCCAACATTATATCTCTCAGCTTCTGCCCACCACAAGCTGATCGCAGGGCTATGTCTGGAGTTCCATCAGGAAGTAACCTCGACTTAAACAACAAATAGAAATCAGTATATATTGGCTAACAAATTCTCCATAGACAAGGTATAACAAGAAAACTAACTTACACCGACAAAGGCAAAGTCGATGGATGGTGGTTCTTCCGGAACTACCGCCTCTGTTTCAGTTCTAGTTTCAGTTGATATTCCGACATCACTTTCTTTCTTGACCTTCTTGTAGTTGTCCGAAGGCTAAGAAATTTGATCGATTTGGTGGTTTGAGTTGGAATTAGAACCATCGGAGAAGAGATGCAGGGACAGTTACCTTGAAGGATGCTCATTTTTGTTGGGATGGGTGTCTACGAATACCCCGGTGGCGCAGCGGAACTAAATAGAGCAATGAGGACGGCAAAGTAGATAAGACGAATCAATTTAACATCCAAGCAAATAAATCCACAAATTCAACACAAATACAACGATGATTTATTCTGATTAGCTTTCGCTTAATCCGGATGGAAAATATAGAAAGATATAATATTAAACTAGAATAGATTATAAAGAGTTAATGATTCATTCAATATAAAGAATTAAATTTACTCACCAAGAACTATCGTTCTCAAACATCTCTTTATAACGGAGAAAATATCAATTAAGTACTTCACCTCTCATATTGGAGGTGATTATAATATATAAAAGAAAAATAGAGAGAACTCTAGGTTAATCTTGATTCTCAGTCGTCTGATATATCCTGTAGAAGAAGTAACTGAATAGGAGTCGTACGATCTGACTTGAAGTTGAAGATTGGACTGAAATGACCTAACAAATCGAGGCCCAAAATAACACATCACCGCAGTCGGTTGATTGCACCACAAGTGCGGTCGACTGTCCCCTTCTTGGAAAAACCATGTACAGAGGTTGGTTGGGTGTGCGGTCGACCGCCTCACTCTGCCAACAATTGCTTTTTCACTTCTACTCTTTTCGACTGCTTCGACCTTCGTGGTTCATCGTATCTTCTTTTAATCTGAATCACGAGTATACAAGACATATTCCTAACAATTTCTACCAAATATTACAGTATGGTATATTGGTTGGAGTGAGTCTGAGATTGTCTTTCTTTCTTTTCTGCTATGTGATTCTCTGTTTTGAGTGCTTCTTAATTTCTATCCAGATATTGTGTGGATGTTGTTACCCTCATCCATTTGAAATTATAGGTGGATTTTGGGGCTTCAGCCTGCTGTAGTGCTGTGGAGTTGGGGCATGCACGTGCATCATATGTATTTTTTGGGGGAAGTAATTGTACGAAGAGATGGCATGTATATATACTTTACAACGCCCACACCTGCACTGGCAGGCAGCTTTGGGTTTAATATGCATGCCGTGGATTATGATCATCTGAAATGTCTTATCACTAACAACTTGCGGACACTTTCACACATTGTACGCCTTCTGGCTCTCACATATGCAGACTCTGCATTATATACACAAAAAATGGCTCAGCTTCTATCCACAAATTGATTTTTTAGAAAAATATAAAATATGACCACCATATTTTATTAATCAATAATCGGAAATTAACATAACAAATGTAGACTCCATCCCTTCTATCAAAATATATATATATAGAGAGAGTACTGGATCTCTGTATTTGAGCTGTATTTGAAAAAACAAATACTGCTGGTTTAAATTTTTTGAGTCTGCTATCGCTTGGCCTTTTCTTTACAGGTTGCATTTTCGCGTGTTACTCATCTGAGGCTCCCCTCCGATCTGGCTCCCCTCCGATCCAGTTGGTCATATTCCCTTACTCTTCAGTTCTTATATTTTCTTGAGGATTTCGTTGCAAATGTCTCATTTGTTTTGTTTCGCTATCTGGTTTTGGATCTTACTGCACTGCTTCTATGCCACTGCTCATGGCCGTAATGATCCGGCTGTTGGGGTGATGCGCCGGGGTCAGCGTTTGTTGCTTCTCGTCACTGACTTATCTTGTTGATTCTACCATCTCGGTCCGTGGTTCACTGACTCCTCCCTTCTGCTTGTCTGCACTGTCTGCCAATTTTGTCAATGGCTATTGTTTTGCTGGGAATGATTTTCATTGCTTCTTATGTTTTTTGTGTTGTATATTTTACTCTTTCTCTTCCTCCAGTTTTACATCGTGTAAAATTTTATGTTGTTAGTTCATATACTCTTTTTTTTAATGAATTTGGACTCGAGTCTTATGACTATCCTCATTATCAAAAAACAAATACAGAAAAAAATACAAACTACTGGGCCAAAATATAAACTACGAACAGAAAATAAAACATGAAGCAACATGACTAATACAAATAATAGATCTTTCAACAACCCTGAAGGGTGGGCTGACAAACTGATAGTCATCACACACTATCGAAGAGGACAAACCTTTCCCATCTTGGGCCCTATCTCCTCTAATATTGTAATGGACACCTCTTGAACCCCAATCATAATGCTCGGTCCAACATAATTGTTTGTACGTTAATTTAGTTTCGTGCACCGCCTCCATAGCATACGCATACACAACTGAAGCTAATCATGTGGGATTTTGTCATCCGCTGAACTCTGCCATCTCCTCCTCTTCTCCCACGTACTAGCAAATAACATAATCACTCACTATTTCTATCCACTAACTGTTGGTGTGAAATATGTGGTAGTTACCATTTCTCACTTCTTAATCTATTCGATGAGCTAAGCCTAGCTCAATTGACCTTCATATAATATTTTGGGCTTTGAGTCTACAAAGACATACATATTAATTGGGCCATAAGGCCCATATTCATTTAGAATTTTTATGGGCCTTGATTACTTGAGAATTTTTGTCCAAAATCCAAACCCTTCCAAAGTTATCATTTCCCCCTTCGTCTTCTTCTTCCTCAGTTCCCAATCATATCAATATTTATTATTTAATTTAATTTCATACCCAGAAACCCCATTTTTATTATCTTTTGGTCCTCTTATTTCCTTCCAATTTCAATGGATTGGAAAGAGATGGACCTGCCTGCCATCAATTCCACCGTCTTCATGGATCTCGTCGGCGAGGTCGTCCTCTCCGTTAGTCAGAATTCCGTTTCATGGAAACCGGTCAATGCCGTGAGCTCTTCACAACCCCCTTCTCAATTTTCAATTTTTATTATTATTCAATTTTGTAATAAATTGCGTAAATTTAGGTTAGATTGGACCCATAATTGAGGAAGAAGAAAATGAACATTAATGGTTAGTAGAGTTATTTAAGGTTGCAGTGCTGTTTGGTGGTACAAAATCGCCTACATGTTCTTTTACGAAACCCGTTGTCGCGAATGCATGGTTAGCGTCGACCTTCAAACGGTTGAATGCAAGAGAATTTGTGTGTGCGAGGAATTTGTTCACCTCACAATGCATAATAGTAGTGATCGCCAATTCGTGTAGTACACATGAGATTTATAGCAAGAATTAGGAAAACAAGAGCGTGTGATGTAGTCGGTGTTGTAGAATGATCTTTTTCGAAGGTGTTGTTGAGTGTGCGAGGAAATCGTGGAGGAGGTTGGTTGGCACTTGCTTGATTTTAGAAGAGGGTTTAGTGATATGAATAAGAACGATAGGAATTAATTTGTCAATGCATTCTATGCCTTTGCATGAATCTCTGTTGAGGCGTTTGTAAGTCTTTGTGACTTTATTTCTTGTTACAAGCTGCTCCGGTCTTGAGAAATTTTGGATTCAAAGCTTGCCGGAACAATTTGTTTGCTACCAGTTTAGTTATGGTTATTCACTTGTGAAGTTGGCTTAGCTTAAGCTTTTAGGTCAAATTAGTGGTTGAAGTGTATTACACATGATTCATGAAAATGAAGAACTTATGCACTATCAAAACAATTGTATGAAAGAATAATGGATTGAAGAGGATTCTTCTCAGAATTAAACCGAAAAGAAGTAAAATATAATTTAAAAGGGTATCATTGTGTCATTGCCCTTGCAATAATTAGACTTGCACAAAGATATATCATGTTATGTATTTACTTGTTATTATTGCTTTGAAATGGAAGAGATCATGGAATAAGAGTCAATAAGAAATTAAGGATAGAAAAGTGAAAGGTGGTAGAGTTAAGAAAAATAATCTTGTTTAGTCATAGAACAAAGCTAGAGTAGAGTAGAAGAGAAAAGAGATAATAAGTAAGCTGAAGTTATCTATTAATTTTTAGTTCTTATGATCCTATCTATAAGCATATACATGATCTTTAGAAAGTGTTCTATTTAGGTGGGTGCACTTGTATTTCAAACTTGAGTGTATTCCGTCTGTTAAAGCTATTATCTTTTTCCTTTTTTTATTTGTTAGTCTAGGATATTTTTTATTTAATTTATGCCTTTTTGGAAACTATTTACAATAAAAGGACAATTGCCAAAGTATTTGCGTTCGGGGACTCAACAACTGAACTCGTCGTTCCCAACGTCAAGCTTAGTTATTTCGTGCTCGCTGTTGGGAACGGTGAGTCTAGTTCTAAATTTTTTGAGAAACTTGTTTTTTTCAACGGCGAGTTTAGTTCAAAATTTTCAAACAAGACTCGTCGTTCTCAATGATGCGGTTCTTTATACTAGACTCGTTGTTAAGAACAGCGAAGTTATATGAAATTTCACAGAGGGTGCAACATAATTTTTTCAAAAATTCACCAAGTCCAACAGAGAGTACTCTTTGTGAAATTTCATATAACCTCGCCGTCCCAACAGCGAGTCTAGTATAAAGAACCTCGCCGTTGGGAACGGCGAGTCTTGTTTGATAATTTTGAACTAAACTCGCCGTTGGGAAAAACGAGTTTCTAAAATAAAAAAAATTAGGCCCGTCGTTCCCATCGGCGAGTACGAAATAGCTAAGCTCACCGTTAGGAATGACGAGTTTAGTTGTTGAGTCCCCGAGCGCAAATACTTTGGCAACTGTCATCTTTTTGCAAGTAGTTTCAAAAAATGGCATATATATTAAAAAAAATGAGAATCTTGGTAAGTAACTTTTTGGCTGCATCTGCATGCACTTTAATTGCACATGATACAAGGTAGGATTTCTTAGATATAAACAAGGAAACAACCACTTAGGATTTATGACAGGTCTGTATAATTTCATTCCTTAGGAAGTTTGCACCATCTTGCAAGTTGATGAAGACATGTAGGCTGATCGGTAGCTGGATCTATCAGTAAATCTTTATCAAAAATTTAATGTGTTCCACAGCTAAGTTATTTTTGTAAAAGAACTTAATGCCAATGTTGACCCTAATTTTTTTTAGCTGGATATGGTTCGTGCTTTTATCTTTTGAGAGCTGCCATTTATTTTATCTAAATTGTAAATCTTGGTGTGTGTGTGTGTGTGTGGGGGGGGGGGGGGGGGGGGGGGGGGGGGGGGGGGGGGGCTAACATGAAGCCATACCCGTGTTGGAGACATCTGGACACTTCTTGAACACGCTCTGGCATTTCATATTCGTCCTAGAGATCAAATATTTTTTAATATATAGAACACTTCTTAGACACTCCCTAAATCCCGAATACGTTTGAATACATGATCAACAAATTTTCAAACACTTTCACATTTCCAAAACTAGTGAAACTCCTATTGTTTGTATGCAGTATGAGTCTTCCCCAATTGTTTTTTTTTTCTGATTCGTATGTTGTATGGAAGTATCTTTACTTAATGTGGACTATAGATCTGTTATTTTGGCTATATATATTTTACCATTGCAGCTCAAAGTTATTTTGTTGGATGCCATTTGTATCAAATTTTGTGAAATTGTGATATAGCCATGTTCCCTTGTCCTACTTTCACAAATTTTCTGTATTCCGTGCTCGCACCTGTTATCATGCTTTCATGTCTGCATAATTCACCTTTAGGCTGAGATTGAACCCAAACTAGGTATTGCACATGTGATTCTGATATAACCCTCCTAACCCTCCTGCTGGCATTCCTTACTGATATGCATACAGTTAAGAGTTATCTTGAAATTGCATGTGAATAAATTTATTTTAATTACACCATCAGATAATTGATTGTCACTACGTCAACTTCTCTGTGGTTTATTACACAATTTACACCATCAGATACCTTTATTCATTAAACCATTAGCTTCCCTTCAAACTCCTTAATTCTTCATTGAGTTTTATTTTAGTACTAGATTTGCCCGTGGGCACATGCCTATGGCATGTCTTCGGAACGATACAGCATATGAAAAGCCTTGTAAACAGTAAAACAACAATTATGTAGCTTAAGTTTGAATAATATGACAATAATTAGTTGTAAATAAAAGTCCATGTTTCCATTAATATATGTTGAAAATTAATTATAAACGAGGGTATAAAATCCAACTTCTTAGAACTTTGAGGGTGGAAAATGATGAAATTTAACTATTGAAGAGATATTTGCTATTTTCAATGTAACATGAACAATAAAAAAAACAAAAAAATCTGAAAATTTAAAAACCTGAAATATGAAAATCTAAATTTATGAGTAAATAGAGAGAGAATGAAAGAGACAGCTAGAGAGAGAGATAAATAATTAAATAAATAAATGAGTTGTTTTTTTTGTTGGGGGGGATTTGAATTTGAGTTTTGGGGTTTGGGATTTGAAATTTTGGAGGGAAAAATGTGTTTTGTGAGGTTAGATTTGGGCCTTTGATTTTGAGGGATTGAAGGAGAGCCACTTGATAGCTTTCTTTGAGTTTTATTATATAGATTAGTCTTATATATAGAAATGTAGGTATTGAATGATTTTTTATCATCTCTCTCTCTCTCTCTCTCTCTCTATATATATATATATATATATATATATATATATATATAGAGAGAGAGAGAGAGAGAGAGAAAGAGAGAGAAGTTCCGTTGTGCACTCGGCCTTCCCGCCTTCGTATCGATTATCCAAACCGTTCACATTGATCTACACATCTAAATTAGTCTAAATATGTAAAATCAAATCATTTAAAATTTATTTGCCCATCCATTGAAGTGTTACAAAATTGTATGGCTGAAGATCGTTGTTTTTATAGTCACATGATGGATGGGCAAATGAATTTGAAATGATTTGATTTTACATATTTAGACTAATTTAGATGTGTAGATCAATGTGAACGGTTCGGATCGCCAATACAAAGGCGGGAAGACCGAGTGCACACGAGTGCACACGGAGGTCTAGTGCACAACGGAACATTTCTCTCTCTCACTCTCTCTCTCTCTCTCTATATATATATATAAAACTCAAGAGGGTGTCCCAACCAATCCTACCCCTTCCGTAACACATAGTGCTTAAAGTATCACACCGTGATCCCGTATCACGAATTGAAATGTATAGAGAATCTGGTAACATTGGAACATATTTCTATGTTGAGCAGAATTTTGCACGTATCTGGGAATTTAACAAATATTTCACCATATATTGAGAAGAGGATTAGAGTTAACAAATTCACTCAATGAACTGGATGCGCTAGCTACATGTCTGGGTGGCAGAAAGCAAGAAATTCTCATGGGTGTGCCATGGGTTATTTTTAGATCTTACAATCATACAATGCTTGTGCCGCTTCGTGTGTTTAACTGCATGTGACTTCCACTGGAGTCTGTGATCCAAATGACATGCAACTTATAATCATTTTTTTCTGACACTAGTAATCTTGACGATTGAATTTGTTGAGTGAAGCAAGAGACATTGTCTTCAATGTTTGTCGTGGAATTTCCTTGTAAAGCTGCATTATTTTGATAAAGAAAATTATTTAGTGGTTGCTTGGTTCTTTCTGATCTTGTGAGATTCGGTGGCATTTATTGGCAATGAACTTGCCTCATTGTTGTCCCTACATCATAAGATCTATAACTGAAGTATGATATAACAGAACATTATATACAGGAAGTAAAAATTATAGAGTGGGGAAATCCCTACAAATTTAGGTTTTTGATTGCTTCCATTTTCGTTCATTAGAATGAGCTGTTATGCATGACTTATTGAATTCGCTGTTATTTTGACTCTTTTGTTTATCTCAGGACTCGAGTGCCTCTTCTTGCTTAGGCCGGGGATTACACTTGAAGACTACAGATGAGATTGCATTTCCAATATCTACGCTGTTGAATTTATTGGACGAGGTTTAATTCATAGCTTTGTTTGGGATGGTGGACTTCTTTTGGGCAAGAGCATTGAGGTTCTAACTTTTCTTTGTGGATCTTTGTGCACCTTTTTCGTAGTAAAATTTAACTTCCAGTAACTGGAATATAAATTGTGACTTAAGGTTGTATTACTTCTATATTTTGGTTTCTTTGCTTGTTTAGATGAATTGTTTTATGGTGCATAGCTTCTCTAGTAACAAAAACTATCATGCTCCTTGGGTTCTTTCTTCTTATACCTTCGGCAAGGAGGATCCACAGACATGTGAAACATGGGTGGACCGTATTCATGCTTGTATTTCCTTGGAAACTGGACGGCCAAAGAGTCTTTTGGTACGATAAATGGCATTGCTTATGCTTCTTTTGTTCTTTCTCCTTTTATTTTCAACACTGTAATCTTGCACCTTCTAATTCCCTATGGTTTTACCTAGGTTTTTGTTCATTCACTATGCGGAAAAGGGAACGGTCATAAAATTTGGGAATCTTTTGCTCCTATGTTTGGCCGTGCTAAAGTGAGAACAAGGTAAGTACATCCTTGTTCCTCTGTGTCTCATGTCACAGTTTGTCAGGGGTGACGGCAGCTCCCATGGGTCGACGGTGCATCTGAGGCGTGGCTTGTTCGACGGTGGGAGACGGGTTACCTTGCAGCCATTAGTTTTCTTTATTTGAGTCTGTAATAAACTCTGTAATAGCTGGCACGTGCATAACGCACCTTTTTTCATATCTGTTTTGAGCGGGAATTGGGCGGGAGTCTTAAGTGCGCTTCGCGCGTATTATTCGTATTTTTTGTCTGTTTGTGTATCCGCCCATTCCCTATATTAGCTGAGCTGTAATCTCCGTTGGGAATTAATAAAAATCAAGCTTCTTAATCCTAATCTCCTTCTTCCTCTCAACCTTAGTTCTTCCCCATTCCACCATGGCCAGATCTCGAAGCAACCGCATCCCCACCCCTGACAATTTGGTATCAGAGCCAGATGGCTTCGATGACGATGGTCGTAATGAAGGAAGTACGGCGCTGGAAGAGGAGGTGGCTAATCTGAAGAGCCAACTGGTGGAAGGGAAACTTCAGATCAATTACCTCACGGAGAGAGTCGAATCAATCGCCACAAGCATCGGAGAGAGGTTCTCAACGATCGAAACAAGGTTGGAGGCGATGATGACGATGATGCAGCATAGTCCCCCACGACCATCGAATCCTCCCCTGCTTCCCAATCCACCCCTACCACCACGTGAGAGAGAGGTAATAGTTTCCAACTCAAATCTGCTGCAATCCTCTAATTTCAGCGAAGGAGGAGTGTTTCGAACACCATTTAAAGTGGAATTTCCATTATTCCATGAGGGAGATCCGATAGAGTGGATCTGCGGAGTTGAACAATTTCTGGACTTCTATGAAGTTCCTGTGAACCAAAAGATGAAGTACGCTTCCCTCAACCTCAGGGGAAGGGCGTCACAGTGGTTCCGTAGGCACTTGAAGCCTAGGATTCACGAGATCTCCTGGACGAAGTTCCTTGAAGAGCTGTTAACTAGATTTGGTCCTACGGAGTTTTAGGACTACGAAGGTACTCTATCCAAGTTACAACAAAAGGGTGATCTAGAAACGTATGTGCAGGAGTTTGATCGAATCTCCAATTTTGTAGAGGGATGGACAGAATTTCACTTCCTCAGCACTTTTATCAGTGGCCTTAGAGACGAGATACGTTGGGATGTGAAGTCTCAGCGGCCTAAGAATGTGAACGAGGCTATTGGTCTGGCTAGGGGATACGAAGAGAAAATCATATGCCTCTGAAAAAGTTATAGAACTCCTTTTTCAGTTAGAGCTCCTATGAATTTCCCCAAAACCAATTCATAATCACAAACCTTCAACCCACCATCCCTCGCTCCTGCAACCCCCTAAAATCCTTTACACACCACTGGCAACAATGTACCCACTTCTTCAGCTGCATCCAACTTCGTTCCCAAGAGACTGAACTTACAAGAGATGAGGGAGAGGAGAGCTAGGGGTTTGTGTTTTAACTGTGATGAGAAGTACCTACCTGGGCATATTTGCAAGACTCAAATGTTCTATTTCTTGGAAGGTTTAGAAGAGGAGGAAGTTGGGCTAGCAAATTTCGAAACAACACAGTTGGAGGAGAACTCACCAACAACAGTATAAGCTCTTCAACTTGAAATGGTGCAACCTGAGATATCCTTTCACGCTCTGGTGGGCAATCAAGTATACCCACAGACGATGAGAGTTAAGGGAAGAATAGGATGGAAAGAAGTGAATATCCTCATCGACTCAGGTTCAACCCACAACTACCTTCATCCCCAAACTGCAGTTAGAGCGAATCTAACCATCATGAAAGAGCCCAGATATAAAGTTTCCGTAGCCAATGGGCAATGTATGTACAGCGAAGGCCAGGTTTCAAGTGTAAAGTTCATTGTACAAGGAGTGGAGCTGCAAGCGGAGCTCTTGCTCCTGCCTCTGGGACCAGCACAGATGGTATTGGGTGCACATTGGTTAAGGTCGTTAGGCTCCGTAACCATGGATTTCTCACTCATGACTATGGAGTTTCAGTTAGAAGGGAAGAAGAAGTTATTGCAGGGGATTCTCAACTCCCAAATGCAACTCATGGATGCTCAAGAATTGTCTAAAATGAATCTTGGCATGTGCCAAGCATATATGATCCATGTCCAAGAAATGTTGCCAGATGAAGAGGGAAATGGGAGCTTGTCAAAAATGCAAATAGAATCTGAGGAGGTACAGCAGGTTCTTCGAAGGTTTCCTGAGGTCTTCTCTGAAGTGCTCACACTCCCTCCTCACAGGTCCATCGACCATCAAATTCTCTTAATAGCAGGCTCTAAACCTATATGTGTTCGTCCCTATAGGCATCCACATTATCACAAAGGAGAAATTGAGAAACAAGTGAATGAGATGCTCACTACAGGATTCATTCATCCTAGCAATAGTCCGTATGCTTCACCTGTGATCTTGGTGAAGAAATCTGACGGCAATTGGAGGCTCTGCGTCGACTACAGAGCACTCAACAATTAGACAGTCAAAGATAAATTTCTGATTCCCCTTATAGATGAACTCCTAAATGAGTTAAATGGTGCTAAGTATTTTTCCAAAATTGACTTAAAGTCGGGTTATCATCAAATAAGAGTGTGTGATACTGATATACCCAAGACGGCCTTCCACACTCACCATGGGCACTTTGAGTCTGTGGTCATGCCATTTGGCCTCACCAATACTCCGGCAACATTCCAATGCTTGATGAATGTCATCTTCAAAGAGTATCTGCACAAGTTCATATTGGTATTTTTTGATGACATTCTGATTTACAGCACAACTTGGGAGAGCCATCTTCTTCACATCACCACTATATCTGTGTTGAGTACAAACAAGCTAGTAGCTAAGGTAAGTAAGTGCACCTTTGGGCAAAAGACCATAGGGTTCTTGGGGCATATTATTAGTGAAGAGGGAATTTCAGCTGACCCTATCAAGATCAAGGCTATAGTGGATTGGCCCATACCTCGTACAGTTAAAGAGCTGAGTGGTTTCTTAGGATTAACAGGTTACTATAGGAAATTTGTGAAGAATTATGGTGGAATTGCAGCTCCCCTCACCTAATTGCTAAGGAAGAACTCTTTCCAATGGAGCTCAGCTGCAACCTTAGCATTCCAAGCCCTCAAGGAAGCCATGATCACAACTCCTGTGTTGAGATCTCCTGATTTCTCCAAGCCATTTGTGCTAGAATCTGATGCCTCTCAATCAGGTATTGGGGCAGTACTGATGCAAGATTCTCACCTCATTGCATATATGAGTAAGGGCCTGAAGGGAAGGTTGTTGGCATTATCAACATATGAAAAGGAATTTTTCGCCATCTTACAAGCTGTCAAGCAATGGAGGCAGTATCTACTGGGTAACACATTCATCATAAGGACTGATCAAAGAAGCATCAGGTATATATTAGATCAAAGAATCAATACGGAGATTCAAGAGAAGTGGTTGTGAAAACTATTGGGTTATACATTCACTATGGAGTATAAAAGAGCCATTGATAACTCTGTTGCTGATGGGTTATCAAGAAGGGTAGGAGAAGATATAACCAATTGTGAAATCACCTTTGTGGTGCCGGAGTGGTTAGAAGGTATCAAACAAATGGTTTTGGAAGATTCCTACTTTGCCGCATTGCAGGAAAGGTTGCTAAATGGGCTTGAGAACCAAGCTGTTTACAAAAAATCTGGGGGAGTTTGGTACTACAAAGGGAGGATTTTAGTGAGTCCTAATGCAAATGTGAGGCACTTGATTTTCTTTGAGCATCACACATCCAAAATGGGGGGACACTCTGGATTTCACAAAACATGGCAGAGGATCAAGAGGGACTTCAAGTGGGAGGGAATGCAAAGGGATATTAAGCAATGGATTAAGGAATGCATTGTTTGCCAAACTAGCAAAAGTGAAACTATACATCCTGCTAGATTGCTACATCCCCTTCCCATTCCCATTCCCGATCGTATTTGGGAGGATATATCAATGGACTTTGTAGAGGGTTTACCCAAGAGCCAAGGGAAAAGTGTGGTGATGGTAGTCGTGGATTGTCTAACCAAATACACCCACTTCATAGGAGTATCACATCCATATACCGCACAAACAATAGCTCAGTTATTCATAGATAACATTTACAAATTGCACGGTATGCCAAGAAGTATCGTAAGTGATAGAGATCCACTCTTTATCAGCCGGTTTTGGAAGGAGTTCTTCAAGGTCCAGGATTGCAAGCTTCATCATTCTACAGCTTACCATCCGCAAAGTGATGGCCAAACGGAAGTCGTGAACAAAGCTTTGGAGTTATACTTGAGATGTTTTTGCAGTCAAAAGCCCACTGATTGAGCAAAGTGGTTGGCATGGGCAGAGTTTTGGTTCAATACCAATTGGCACGCATCTACTAGAATGACTCCCTTCGAAGGTGTTTACGGCAGACCACCACCATCAGTTCTACAATATGTGAGAGGCACGGCTAGTATGCCTGCATTGCAGGAAGAATTGAGGTCCAGGGACTCCATTTTGAAGCTGTTGAAGGACCACATATCCCTAGCTCAAGAGCGCATGAAACATTTTGCGGATAAGAAGCGCACTGAGAGAGAATTTGTTGTAGGCGATTTGGTGTTCTTGAAGATCCAGCCTTATAGGCAGATTTCACTTCGTAATTCTTCGCCACAGAAACTCTCTTCGAGGTATTCGGACCCTACCGAGTGATTGAGAAAGTCGGTTCTGTTGCTTATCGCTTACAATTGCCAGAGGGAGCTTCCATTCACCCAGTTTTCCACGTTTCCAAACTAAGGAAATGTCACAGTGATCACGCTCCCAATGTGTCCGTAGGGTTTCCTACTTGGTGGGTTGAAGATAGTGTCCAAGAAACACCAGAGGAAGTCCTAGACAGGAGGGTTTTAAAAAAGAAAATCAAATGGGAATTGAGCCATTGATCAAGTGGAGAAACTCAGGTGTTGAGGATGCTTCATGGATTGACATTCACTCATTTCGTGGCGATTTCCCAACTTCGAACTTGCGGCAAGTTCGTTGCTAAGGGGGGAGGAGTTGTCAGGGGTGATGGCAGCTTCCATGGGTCGACGGTGCATCTGAGGCGTGGCTTGGTCGACGGTGGCAGACGGGTTACCTTGCAGCCATTAGTTTCCTCTGCAGCCACTAGTTTTCTTTATTTGAGTTTGTAATAAACTCTGTAATAGCTGGCATGTGCATAACGCACCTTTTTTCATATCTGTTTTGAGCGGGAATTGGGCGGGAGTCTTAAGTGCGCTTCGCGCGTTATTCGTAATTTTTGTCTGTTTGTGTAACCGCCCATTCCCTATATTAGCTGAGCTGTAATCTCCGTTGGGAAATAATAAAAATCAAGCTTCTTAATCCCAATCTCCTTCTTCCTCTCAACCCTAGTTCTTCCCCATTCCACCATGGCCAGATCTCAAAACAACTGCATCCCCAGCCCTGACACAGTTTCAGCAATATTTTGTTATTTTCCTCATTCAATTGGGTTGTATGTTTACGATAAAGGTTCTTGAGAATTCCTTCTTTCTTTTTAGGTAATCATAACAAAGAAGGCAGGGCTTGCACTTCATCTGATAAAGTCATCTACATATGGAGAACTTACTTCTGTAGATGGTATTGTACCTGTGGTGAGTCAGAAGCTTGTGTTATGTGACTTACTGTAGCTACATGTTGTGCTCCGAAATTAAAAAAAGTTGGTTGTTTATTTCTCTGTGAAACTTTCTATATTGAATGCTTAGTTCATTGCTTGAAGTTAATGTCATAATCATCTAAGTATTATACCTTCCAATTGGGTGCTTTATCTTTCTTGCGTCCATGTACTAATATTTCTTCCTCCAAGAACTTCATGCATTTTTTTGACATGTGTTGGACATAACAAACTGTTATTATTTGGAGTCAAATATTGCATGTCAAATCCAGGAATCGTGCCTGCTTTAAGAAAAAATATATTAGGAAGCCCGTGTTAGATGCATTAATCTCTGTCCAAATTTTAAATAAATGAAACAAGACCAAATGGCATGTCATAAATACATGTTAAAAAAATATGGGACTTGCATTAGGATGAGTGTTAAATTGTGGTTTCTAGTTTCTTAGTTTTCATCAGTTTAATTGTTTTGTTTTGGTCTTATTTTATTTTTATTTGTGAAGGGTTCTTTTAGTTTGCTTTCCTATTTTTACTCTTTATCTCTGAACACTAGTCATTTATCTACGTATGTGTATATATGTTATTTATGCAAGTGTATAGGGTATTCACTCACAAATACACATATGTAGGTATGTAGGTTCTTCCCTTCCCTCCATGTTAGTGTGCCCTACGTGTTATGAATTTAATGTATCATTAGGTTAATGATGCAGTTGTAACCTATTTGAGTCATTGCACACAATTTGTGGCCCAGGTATGGTGTTGCGGCATAGCTATTTCTAGATCCATGTTTCCGTTTTATAGGTTCTGGTGATGTGTATGAAGACAGAAAATTCATCCCAAATTTGATATAATATAGATTTATGATGTTCGTCTGGTAAAGGTTAAAATTATGGATACTTCCAGATTCAATCAATATCCATATTTGGATAGTCCTTTCAGGAAATCTTTAGAGAATGCTACTCAGTATGTCCAACTTTTGTGATGGATTTAGATTATATTTTCGTGCCTGCAAATTAAATTGTTAGTGCATTCTTTGTTAGAGCAAGGAAGATCATTAGCATGGAAGCTAGCACCTGTTCAGAGATCACTGTTCTTTTCAATGCAAAAAGGAATAATTAAAGGTTGGGTTCATATTCCAGGTAAAATGTTTTATCATTTATGTTCTTTCTTTATCGACATTAGAAATATAAAACATGCACATGTGTCCAGCATGTTAAGATGGAAGTAAGATATGGGCTAGATGGCCTTAAGACATGGCTTAACAGATGAGTGACATGGCGTAAGACATCAGCTCTCTCTCTCAATATACTAGTATTCTGCACGTGGAGTGCTCGTTTTTTCCCCCCCTTTCTTAAGCTCCTACTTTCACAAATTAAATTAATCCTAATATGCACAATTTATATTTTACTAAAATTGGGGAATTTGAATTGGTGGATTTAATCTGCAAGGGCGATGAACGTAAGTTGGGTTGTCTACAAGTTACACAACCCCAAATCTCCCATTTTAATATTAGAGATTGTATACAAAATATATGTATACGAGTGCTTTTGTGTGTATGTCCAAGATAATAATTTTAAGTACTCCAACAATATCTGTTCATGATTTTCTATACATTTAGTACTTGAACAATATCTGAAAATGTTTTGTGTCCACTATGAACAGATAAATACAAATATGTTTAATAGCTTTCCTCCTTATTTGAACACCTACAGTTTTTTATTCTTTACTGTCTACCAAAAATCAGAGATCAAGGTAGTGTTCTTTTTCTCCTCTTATAAGTGATTTACCTCTTGTAAGAGGTGGTCCACCTCTTATAAGAGGTTTTTTAGCGTACTTTTTTACCTCTTATAAGACATTTTCTCCCAAATCTCTTATAAGCTTAAAAGACTTCTAGTAGCCTCTTTCAAATTCTTATAAGACTTCTATCACATAAAAAAGTTTATATTACCCCCGAACTGTAATTTGGAATTCCAAAAGTGTAATTTGGACAGGAAGATGCAAAAAATACTTAGTTCTTTACTTAAGTCTCATAATTAATGATGGGCAAGGTGTACCTAATTTTCTTGCTCTTCTGTAATTAATGATCTTTTGCCCAATTTCATTCTGGTTTTGCGACAGGCCGTGATGGCCTCTTCAATGAAATTTTAAATGGACCTGTGTCTGCAAGGCTTAAGAATCGACAGCTCCCCGTACCTCTCATTTTCAATGTGGCTGGCATCAATGAACAGTATGATACTATGATCAACAACAACATATCAATGCTAGTGGTAATAATAATGGTACGAGGGAATCAACTGATGATCAAAATGGCAGTCTTTATCTAAGATCTCTTTTCCCAGTCACTAATGATTCACTTTATATCGACTGCAGGAGGTGATGGAGGATCCTTGTGTTGCTTCTGATGGCTACACGTACGAGCGCAGATCGATTGAAAAATGGCTTTAGCGTGAATGACAAATCTCCGTTGAAAAATATGAAGCTGCTGAATAAAAACTTCATTCCTAATCAGTCTCTTCTCTCTGCAATCCAGAGTTGAAAACCTGGAAGCGATTGACAATCAAGATCAAGCTCTGCTTGGAAATAATATCTCTGTGAATTTTGAATCTTGATACAACCAACTTCATAAGTCTTTTCGCTTGTCTGAGCCTCTGTTTGTGAGTTGAAAAAAACAATTTTGTTCATAGATGTAGGACAATGTTTTTTTTTAATTTTTTTTAAGAGAATAAAGATGATCCCGTCATCGTTTCATTAATGATGAGTTAACGTAATACAGTAGAACCAGTTACATCCTAATATGATACAAAATATGGAAATACATCTAGCATCTCAAAAATCTGATGCCGCAACTAGCAAAATAAAAGTACATATACAAATTGAACAAAATAATCATCCATCACAGCTTCGTAGCACTCTCTGACCGCTTACTATCCTTCTATGCGCAGCTTCTTCCTGGTACCCGTCTAACCTGCCCATGCATAAATGAAACCGAAAATTTTATGCATGATGACAGGAAATCTATGAATGCAATCACGAAAATAATAGTTATTTCGATCTAGCCACAGATTCCAGATTGTCGCCGCAACCAACAAATCCCAAGCCTCTCTATCCTTTTTTTTATGCTATTCCCCTCCCTAACTCCCAAGTCTCGGAAATAGAGGTTGGACTGTGTAGACACCCAAACCCTAGGCAGACGACTTTCCAAGCTCGTCTAGCCCTATGACAATTGAAAAAAATGTGAACGGAGTCTTCTTCGCCATTGTTGCATCTAGAGCACCCGACTTCAATCTGCATACCTCGCTTCAGTAAGTTGATCTTTGATAAGATAGTGTCGTTCGTCACTAGCCATAGGAATGTTTTTACCTTCAATGGCGTTTGAGTACTCTATATAGTCTTACCATTTTTGCATCTGATTCCTCCATCATTCAGTCTCTTGTAAATTGATGCTATCGAGAAGTTGTCATTATGCTCTAGGCACCATGTCCAGATATCTTCTGTGTCGTCAGAGTACCTTTCTTCAGTTCGAATGAAACTATTCAATCTGTGGAGTTGTATAATACTCTTCTGTGACAATGTTCATATAGTGATGAAATCATCAATCGGCCTTTTCATTTTCTTTCCTGAAGAAACAATATGGGCTTCTATGGGCTTTAAATACAGAATGAAAATTTTTGGGTTAAAAAAAAGAAGGAAACTAATAAAATCTCTACTATTATTAGCAAAAGAAATAAAGAAACTAACAAAATCTTATTATAAGGTCAAAGGCAATCGAGGATGTCCAGACAGCAGAGAGTAATGGTATACACACAATCCGCTACAGGTCCAAATGTTGATGTGGTAGTCTCATTATTTATACCATATCAGCATAAATAATGAAATTAATTCTAGTATAGCCCACACAAACACACAAAGGAGGAAATAGGACTGTCATATCAGGGGTGTTCGTTTGGCAGTGTAAGAGCATCCACAGTGGTTTTCTATATCTCCCATTTTGCCATATTATAGCAAACGATGCGCTGCAATCGTTTCTCATTTTGTCATTTTTTAACAAACGTTCTATTCTCATTTCTCAAATATGAGAAACGAAATGAACTTTCTCAAATTATAAAGGACGGGGTATGATACCCCGTCTCTCCGAATTAATAATTTTTTAATCGATTCAGACGAAAGATCATATCCCGTCTCAATAATTTTCAATTTTTTTTTCTAAAATAGGTCGGACGGGGTATGATACCCCGTCTGCAAATGGATTAATTTTTATTTTTTTTTAATGAATGAACGGCCATGATTGGCCGATTAGAAAAAAAATAAAAAAATAATTGGTGGGATGGGGATACATACCCCGGCCGGGGTATGATACCCCGTCCGTGAAAGGGGCATCCAATTAATGTTGATTAGGTTTAATAGGTATAATTAGGAGTAGTTATTAGGTTTAAGGTAGTATATTAATTAGGTTTAGTTATTATTATATTATTTAATTTAGTTAATTAATATAATTTAATAGTTAATAAGTAATTAACTTTTTTTATTTTATTTTAAACGATGAGACATTGTATGATACCCCGTCGCTCACTTATTTCTAAAAAATGAGAAACAATATAGCAAACGACGACTGCAGCGATCGATTGTATTTGCTATTACTGTAGCTGCCATTTTATAGCATATGAGAAAAACGACTGTGGATGCTCTAAGTGCATCTACAGTCCTGTGATATATTTGTATGTTAAGCCTTTTACAGTATTTAGGGCATTGCAGTAGTGTGCTATATATGGTTTTTTTTTTCCATTTGCACTACAGTAGATTGCTATATTTGGTATAGAATATAGCAATATGCATATTATAACGAAAATTTTGCCGCACTGCCCCACTTTTTGAAAATATTTAGTATGCCCTACTTCCCAAAACAATTAGCGATATGCCCTTGTTTAGGACACGTCAGCAAGAAACGTTATTGGAAAAAACGGCATAGGTTATTTCCATGTTGTTCTTCCCAATAACGGCATCTGTTTGAAAAAAAAAATTGCATGCCGTTATTTGGAATAACGGCATCAGTATATTTGTCTTACAAGTGTGAATCTTCTAAGTTTAAAAAGTTCTAAGTGTGAAAAAAACTTATAAACAATGCCGTTATCCTGAATAACAGCATTCGAATGCCTGATGCCGTTATTGAAGATAACGGCATCAGTTATATATCAATATGCACTCTTGCCGTTGTTTGGAAACAGAAAGAATTGATAAAAAGTAGAGAAAAAAAAAAATTATAACTGATGCCGTTATTCCGAATAACGGCATCAGTTATAATTTTTTTTTTTTTTTTTTACTTTTTCATCGGAGAGGATGAATAATAAGTTACTTTTTCATTAAAAAAATTTATAACTGATGCCGTTATTCCAAATAACGACATCAGTATTGAGAATGCCGTTATTTGAAATAACGGCATCTGTTATAAGGTTTTTCATACTTGCAATTTTTTCTCTAAGTGTAGACTACAAGCTCTCGAAAAACAAAACAACCTATGCCGTTATTCCAAATAACAGCATGCAATTTTTTTTCCAAACAGATGCCGTTATTGGGAAGAACGGCATGGAAATAACCTATGCCGTTTTTCCCAATAACGTTTCTTGCTAACGTGTCCTAAAGAAGGGCATATCGCTAATTGTTTTGGGAAGTGGGGCATATCGCTAAATATTTTCAAAAAGTGGGGCAGTGCGGCAAAATCTTCTATTATAACCGATGGAATTTCAAATTTCAGCCGAAGAATTTTGTGAATGAAAAAAAAAATTCCAGCTGAAACTTCAAGTTTTATCGAAGGGAAATGGCTGATATTTTATAAAATGATTTAGACAGTTAATTAGTTTAATTAGATAATTAGTTAGATAAGTAGTTAAATAATTAATTAGATAATTAAGTTTAGTTATATAATTAATCATTTAATTAGTTGTTAACTGGGAAAAAAATTTAGTCACCGAAGAAACTTGAAGACCAACTGTGGTGATTTTTTTCGACGAAGCTTCAAGTTTCGACAGAGATTAAAAATTATTAAAATATACTATTCAGCGAAAAAAATTTATAAAAAACTAAATTTCTTTTAACAGATGAAACTTCAATTTTCATCCGATCAAAATTTGTATTATTTTGCTATTCTTTAGCATTTGACCGACTGCAGCGAAATTCTAAACTACTATTTCTATTTTTACATTTTATCATTTATTACTTTTCATGACTGTGGATGCTCCAACAAGGTGCGTGAATATAGCATTTCTCACAACTTTAGATTTTTCTCTGTAGAGATTTTTCTTGATTTGGATTTGAACTTTTCTTATAAAAATCAAAGGAATTTGAAGTAGACGAGATCCTAAAACTAAACCAAATCAATGAACTATGCACGCCATACAAGTTTCAATGGTGCTGACACAGCCAGCACCACAATATCATCAACCAAATCCTGGGAGATAATGATGGTATGCACGTGGGGTCGGGAGCAACAGGATTGAAAGTTCACCACCAACCAACATGGAAATTTGTGTTTTTGAAAATTTAACTAATCACTTGTTTAATCAATAATCAAGGTTTTGACGAGATTGGCTTGAAAATCTAATCCATGTTTTATTAAAAATAGTAATTTATAATAGTTTGGTATAAGACTAAAAGGGCTCCGACTAATCTTAGGGCATTCAAAAACTCCAACGTAGAAATGTACACTTTGAATAAAACTCAATTTGAAGGGGACAAGCCGCATCAGTGTCTCCAATATCTTAGTAATATTCTACTTATTTGATTACAAGTCTAGTAGCATTTGATTATTCTAGTGTACCCATATCTAATCTAATCTATATTATCTTATCTAACCTAATATTATAATGTGAGAGTTGAAGTCGTTGTTTATATACAATTCAATATGAGCATTGCCTTGCATAACTAATATAAATCAAGTATTAAGTTCGAAATTAGACTACGTTAGAATTTTTTAGTTTAAAAATATATATTTATTAATATGTACAATGTATGTGTGATTACTACTATACAATAATGTACACGCTTCTATTTTTGGCCATAATAAGGATAAAAAATAAAAATAATAAACATATTTAATTCAAAATAATGTATCTAAATACTTTTAACAGTTTAAAATTATAAATTCAAAAGTCTGGTCAAACAAATATAAAATTAAATAAACCCAAAATAATATACACTAATAATTATAATAATAAATAAAATTTTATTAATATAAACTAATAAATATAGAAATAATTTCAGCTTCTCACAAACTTGCACGAATAAATATATAAATAAATAAATCTCTCAATAATAGTGTATTTTAGGAGTATTAGTTGAGGGTGTTTCGTCTTTTTAGCAGTATGTTTGTATGCACATGCTAAAAATCTATTTGCTTAGTTATATATAGTAGATAAGTCTATCTTTATTCGAAAAGAATTAATAATCTTTACTATTTTAAAGGGAGAGTTTGTCACCAAACAAACTCAATTTGTAACAAAACAAATACGTTGATTGTAACCCAACAACCAACCCTTGTAGCTCAACTGACCACTTGATGAGGTGGTCGGAGTTCTCGGGCTTGTCGAGGACTGTCTTGAGAGGCTGATCTGTGAGGACGCGGACGGAGTGAGCCTGAAAATAGGGACGGAGCTTCCGTGCCGCCATTACTATTGCATAGGCGATTATTTTCGTCCTCGGGTATCGGACCTCTGCGTCGTGCAGGACCTTGCTAACATAGTATAGGGGCTTTTACGACCCGTCCTCCTCTCTGACTAACACAGTACTGAGCGCGTGTTCAGTGGCGGCCAGGTAGAGGAATAGGGGTTCGCCTGGCTCCGGCTTGCTGAGGAGCAGTGGGTTGGCCAGGTATGCTTTCAGCTGGTCGAATGCTTCTTGTTGAGAGGTCACCCACTTGAAACTTTTTTCCCCCTGGAGGGCCTTGAAGAATGGAAGCGACTTCTCTCCCGACTTGGAGAGGAAAGGACCGATGGCCGCCAGCCATCCTGTGAGCCTTTGTACATCTTTGGTGTTTCTAGGGGGAGCCATGTAGATGATGGCTTGAATCTTTTCAAGGTTCGACTCTTGATACCGCGGTGGCTCACCAAGAATCCAAGGAACCTCCCCGAAGAGACGCCGAAGGCGCATTTGGAAGGGTTGAGCCTCATATTGTGAGGTAACAGGACCCTGAAAGCTTCTTCAAGGTCATCAACGTGATCTTGGCCTGAGCGACTCTTGACAAGCATATCGTCAACGTATACCTTCATGTTCCAGCCAATTTGGTCTTTAAAGACCCGGTTGACGAGCCTCTGATATGTGGCGCCGGCGTTCTTTAGCCCAAAGGGCATGACTTCGGCATGTCCGGGGAGAACATTCTTATCTGGTAACAATAGAGGCCTTGGTCGGTCACGAAGGCGATCTTCGGCATGTCCGGGGAGAACATTCTTATCTGGTTATAGCCCGAAAAGGCATCCATGAAGCTCAGTAGTTCGTGCCCCCCATTGCATCTATGAGGGCGTCGATGTTCGAGAGTGGGAATGGAACTTTGGGACAGACCTTGTTGAGATCTATGAAATTAATGCAGATTCTCTATGTTCCGCTCATCTTTTTTACCATCACGATATTAACCAGCCACTCTGGGCAGTTGACCTCTTGAATGAACCGTATCGAGAGAAGCTTGTCGACTTCCTCCCTCACCGCCAGTTGCCTGTCGGGGGCAAACTTACGCCACTTCTGCTGGACTAGTTTTGAGTCCGAACAGATGCTTAGCCGGTGCACTATGATGTCTTCAAAAATTCCCGACATGTCGGACAACATCCAGGAGAAGAGGTCGGAGTTCCGACGAACGCACTCAATGATTTCCAGTCTTAGGTTCAGGGCCATGGATTGGCTTACCCATAACCACTTGGACACTTCTTCTTCTGAGAAAAGGACCCTCTCCAGAACATCTACGAGATCCGAGCCTCGCTCGGAATAGAGCTCTACCGTGTCGATGGGAAATAAGCCCCCCTCCCCCCCCCCCCCCCCCCACACACACACATACCGTGGTCATGTATCACAAACATGCTGACTCCTGATTGCCTCGGACAATGCCCACTCCATGATCAGTGGGAAACTTGTGCTTCAAGTGGTAGGCGGAGGGAACCGCCTAAAGGGTGCAAAGGCCGGGTCTGTCGAGGATGGCATTATAGGCGGCCTTGACATTGACCACCATGAAGTCCATTCCTTCGGTCTGAATGGTCGGAGCCGTGCCGACCGTCACATCAAGCATGACAATACCCTCGATCTGGACGGGGACTCCAGAGGATTCATGGAGCGTGTAACCCGCCGGTTTCAACCTTTCGCAGGAGAGCTTAAGGCTTTCAAAAGCGGCCAAGAAGAGAATGTTGACCGAGCTTCCATTGTCCACAAGGATTTGCCGGACCTCATGGTTCGCCATGTCGATGTTGACGACAAGAGCATCACAGTGTGGGAGTCGGGCGCCATCCAGATCTTCTCCTGAGAAGGAGACTGTCTGCTGCTGAACCCTGGGGGGCGGTTGGTCATGGACCAAGCTAACTTCTCGCAAGAAGGCCTTGCGGGAGGTGTTGAAATCTCCTCCCATTGGCTTGCCATGGACAGTGTAGGATGGCTTGACCCCCGGTCCCTTCGGGCTCGGGATCCCGCTCGGGTTGTCTATTGTTAATTCGAGGAGGAGACGAAGGCCTCGAATTCCTCCGGTCCCTCTGGCTTTTTGGGTTGGTCCGAGTGAACTACCGTAGATACCCTCTTTGAATGAGGGCTTTGATTTTGTCTTTAAGGGCATGGTAGTTGTCGGTTTCGTACCCATTGTTCCGGTAAAAATGGAAGTAGAATCTTTGGTCCCGTTTCTTATTGTTGCTTGGCCGAGGAGGGTGTCGAACGATCCCCTTATCTTTGATCTCCAAGAGTATGGCTGACACGTTCTGGGTCAGCGGCGTGTATCTTTCGAAATGGGAAACCGGAGGTGGACGCTTCTGACCAGATGCGTCCTTCAGGGTCGTCTTGGCGGGCTTGGACTCATCCGCTTTTTGCTTCCCCTTGGTAGTAACTTCTTTAATGCCTTCGGGGTTCAGGGCTTCCTCAGTCCGGATGTACTTCTCCACCATGTTAAGTAGGTCGGAAAAGTCGAGGGGCGGGTTTTTGTCTAGTGAGGCCTTCAACTAGCCATGACGAACAATTTGCCGGAAGGCCGCCGAAGCGACACTGGCGTCGAGGGACGAGACTGCCCTGGCTTCGGTCGTGAATCTTCGCACAAATTCTCGGAGGGGTTCCCCTTCCTGTTGCTTGAAGTCCAGCAATGACGCACTCGTTTTCTCGACCTTCCTACTAGTCACGAAGTGGGCAAGAAAGTTTGCTTCAAGTTGGTCGAACGAGAATACCGAACCAGGCGCGAGCTTCGAGAACCATTCCCGAACTGGACCATGTAGTATGGCAGGGAAATCTCGACAAAAGAGAGAATCCGATGCACTGTGAATCATCATGAGGGTTTTGAACTCTTCCATGTGATCAGCAGGATCACTCTCGCCATTGTAGGTCTCAAATTGGGGTGGCCGGAAGTTCCTGGGAATCTCGGCGTCTAAGATCTGGGGGGAGAACGGGGGTCGGCTCGGCTGATGTCCTCGTCCTATTTGTGGCCCTCTTTCATTAATGCGAGTGAGGCGAGTCTCCATCTCCTGGAGGCGGTGGAGGACGGCTTCGTCCGGCTGCGGAGGCTAGGACAAAGCGTGGGACTCAGGACCCCGACCCTTTTCGCACCTTGGGCCGACGATCTGTTCGAATCTGGTACCGCCTCCGAGAGCACGGAGGATCTCGTTCCTAAAGTCGCGAAACTCGACCCTCGTAACTGGAGTCTGTTCGTTCGGACGGAGCGGAGGTGGACCTCCTCTGGACGAGCAGCTGTGGTTGCTTCAGGAAGGAAGGGTGGTATGTGTTGGAGCTGGGTTGGAAGGGGCTGCCTAGCCCCATGATTGGTTGAGGCGGAGCCGAAGGTCAGTCGGGGTCTTCCGATTGTTGCGTGCCTTCGAGCGTGTAGCTCTAGGTACGGATCCTACTGCACCATTAACGAGTGGCCAGTTGGATCCCTGATTGTTCGCATGGCTCTGAGATGGAGGAGGGTCTGGACGACGTCCAGTGGTGAAGGCTCTTCTAGCTCTAGGAGCCATGTGAGGCTTGGCTTTAAGATAGATCCGACCTCTAGGTCGAGTCAGACACGTTTCCCACAGACGGTGCCAACCTAATGCTACTTGTTTTTTAGTGTGGGGGCAACAGGTGTGAGTTCTTGTATTTTTTTGAAGCGGAACGGACCGATCTCAATCGTGGCTTGGGTCAGTTCTTTGAGGCCGGCTCGGAAAAGAAGCCGATAACTCGGTCGGGAGACTGGAAGCTCGGTCGGTAAGCTAGGTGCTCGGTCGGCTGGAATACCTGCAAAAGGCCTAGAAACACTGGGAGAGGTCCTGGCGACAGGCCCTCCAACGATCTAATTAATCACTGGAATAGTAACAGTAACTAGGGTTCAGGTGGAGAAAGATTGATTACCTGCTGCAGTTTGGAGGGGGTCTGGTATTTATAGGTAGGGGTAAACGGGTCTGGAACCAGAACGGGCCGGATCGGACCCATTTGCTAGTGGGCCTGAGATGGTAGAAGCCTGTTGGACTTTGTTAACTCGATTATCTATGTTGAGCAAAATCTGAGAAGATCTGACGGCCCTGGTTGGGCCACGACATCACTACCACATCTGATAACACTGAACCATGAACAATTATTGAATGTCGAAAGAGACAAGATTGACCAAAATGCATGGATGTGATCCAAGCGGAACAAGATTTCTTTGCAAAACGTGAAGTGTTTGATCCTATAGTACAAACCCCAAAAGGAATAAACCCTGTAGGTTTTAAATTGGTATTTCTAAGAAAAACAAATGAAAAGAATGAGATCCAAAGGTATAAAGCACGATAAGTTGCTCAAAGATTCTCAAAAAAACCTTGAATATATTATGAAGAAACATATTCCCCGGTCATGGACATCTCACTTTTAGATGAGTTTCGATGTTTCTGAAAAACTCTATATGAGACTCATGAATGTGATGAAAACATACCTATATGGTAACCTAGACAGGAAGCACTGTATTAGATTAAAATGAGCCTTATATGGACTAAAACAATCCGAAAAAATGTGGTACAATAGGTGCAGTGCATATCTTTCTAGGGATTGATATAAACTATATCGGATCTCCTGAAGAGATTGAAAATGTTGTTAGCTATCCTAAGGAAGATTTTGAGATGAAAGACTTGTGTGAAATAAAATTTTATCTCGGTTTGCAGATCGAGCACAATAAAACTGATATTTTACTACATCAAGTTAAATATACTAAAATCGCCTGAAGAGATTCAATATGAGTGATTGTCATTTACTCACTCCACCTATGATGGTAAAGCCACTAGAAGTTAACCATGATCCATATGGGCTGAAAGTAGAAAATTGATATATTCTGGGTCCTAAATTACATATTTTAGTGCAATAGGCGCGCTCCTTTATTCAGCACAGTGTACTAGATCTTGGTTTATATTATTCATATGAATGTGCGGACCTTATTAGACATACAGACATGTTATTTATTTGATCCCCATAAAGGGAGATCACAAACATAATATATTTTTCTTAACAGTGGTGCAACTATTTCATGGAGATCAACAAATATACAATTGCAGTAACATCGACCAATCATTCTGAAATACTGGCACTTCATGAAGCAAGTAGAAAATGTGTATGGTCAAGGTCTCTAGTTCAGTATATCAGGGGAGTTGTGAACTTCCATAAGTCACCAACAAATCTACAATCATTTATGAGGATAATGCAACATGCATAAAGCAATTGAAAAATGATTCATGAAAGAATAATGGATGAAGCCTATTTCACCAAAAAATTTCTTCACCCACCAGCTTCAAGTCACAAAAGATAATTTATGTAAAGCAGATAAAGTCTTGAAAGAACCTTGCAGATCTCTTCACAAAATCTTTTTCAAAGTCTAGATTTTAAAAATTAATACATCATATCGGTGTAACAAGATTTCAGCAGACAGGCATATAAATGTATAGGCTGATAAATATTTGGGATGTGATGTAATGACCAAATGTAATTTTGGAGGGTGATTTTTCATTCAAGTTGATGTAAGAACTAAATATAATAATTTTTAAGGTTTTGAAGTGGAGTATCCTGCAGATACAAGCATCCTGAAGATGTTGATGGAGACATCCTGAATAACGTCTTTGTGCATTGTACTCTTTTCCTTCGATGTAATTTTTTTTCTACTGGGTTTTACCTTCGAAAGATTTTTAATTAGGCATTGTAAGTCGCATCGACTTAGATTCCTGAAGAATTGAATTTCTGAAGAATCATATTCTTGAAGAATTAGTTGTAATCTTTTTTTTCGCTAAATTTTTTTCACGAATATGATTTTTTTTTTATAGAAAAGTTTTTAAATTATTGAAAAAAATGTCTTTTGCAACAGTAATATTACAATTATCTCTAAGGGGGCATTTGGTACACGGATTTGAAAATTCCTGGGAATAAAAGGATTCCCAAGAATGTGAGTATGGGAATGAAGATTCCCGAAAATATTGCATTATCGCGTTTGGTATAGTACAATATATTCCCGGGAATCTTTTATTATTGTAATTTTTATTCTAGTTTTTTGGGTTTTTTTAATTGTTTGTTTTGGAAATTATATGAGAATGCTCAAATCCCATGATTTTATAGAGGAATAATTTTTTTTTTCTAGTTTTTTTTTGTTATTTTATTGTTTGTTATGGAAATCTAATGGGAATCCTCAAATCCCATGATTTTTGGGGGGAATGAAAATCCTTCCAACAACGGATTTTGATTCCCTTAGTAATCTATCATTCCTTCCAAAACTATGCTTACTACATACCAAACAAGATAATCTAAGAGGGAATATGAAATTTTCTTGCACATTCCCACGTACCAAACGCCTCCTAATATTATAATGGGAGAGTTGGGGTTGTCATTTGTCAACATGCAAACTCATGCATTACACATGCAACTTCAACTCTCCCATTAATTACAACAAAAATAAACAAATAAAAAAAAATCTCACCTATTTAAAATGTGCAACTCACGTGCAAAACAATTTTATATTTTTTTAACACTAAACATACACATATGATACATGTACAACTCAAATTATACTAATAAACACGTGTATTACAAGTACAAATTGTAGCTTTTTTTTCAAAATAATTTTTTCAATTACGTGAATGCACATCCAACTCCAAAACTATTTCTTAACACGTATATTGCACATAAAAATTCTCCGACTCTTATCAAAACGTCGCACGTGAAAAATACTAGTTTACTTTAAGACTCATGAGACAGACCGAACCCCAGCCCCAATTAACAGCCCCAAACAACGAAGGCCCAAATAGACTCTAAACCCAATCTGAAAGTGTACATGTGGCCACGTGAGCAAACTAGAGAATAATTAAGACATTCTTTTTTCAATAATTTGCGGGACTAACCGTAGGATCTGGAACATTTGTCGGGCCCCTGCACGTGTGAAGTGCACTTGGGCTCGAATCTACGTGAAAATTTGTCAGAAAAAAGCCCACAAATTTGCAGTTAAATTACTAGAATGCCATGGCGAAGGGCATTAAGGTGGGCCATTCCCACGTGCAGAGTCACATGGGAGAAGCGAAGACTCGTACAGTTTCTAAGAAAGAATAATGATTGATTGGGAATTAGATGAAGGGATTTGAATAATAGTGATACTGTACATCATATTGAAATTTAGGGTTTTTTCCATATGGTCACTGACAAATATCTTATTTACAAATATTTGAATTTCGCATACCTCATTCATAAATATTTAATTTCTTATAAATATTTTTGAGTGAGTTATATTAAATTAAATTTTGGTAACAAAAGTGGTTATTTTGGATTAATTTCATATTGTAATTGAGTTATATGGAATTAGGTATTTGCGAGTGAGATATTTGAAATTGAAACATTTGTTAGTAACCTATGTGAGAAAACCCTAAAATTTATTAGTATTTGGCACTTTATTCTTTAAAAATATGAATGTAGGTAATATTAAAAATAAAAATATTTATCATGTCCTCGAGATAGAAATTTTTATATATTTTCTAATAGTATACCCTTGTGCAATATTGTACAAACTTATATAATATAATATAATATGTAGTATAATCCGTGCAATATTGAACATAATTTTTTTAAAAGAAAATAAAAAAAAATTGAAAAAAAATATCTAATATATAACATCTATATAATAATGAAGATTGCAGTTTCAATTTGGATGGAGTAAGAGTGAGGAGTTATCTCCTACATTTTCTCTCATATATATTCTAATAGTATACCCTTGTGCAATATTGTACAAACTTATATAATATAATATAATATGTAGTATAATCCGTGCAATATTGCAAATAATTTTTTTTAAAGAAAATAAAAAAAAATTGAAAAAAATATATCTAATATATAACATCTATATAATAATGAAGATTGCATTTTCAATTTGGATGGAGTAAGAGTGAGGAGTTAACTCCTACATTTTCTCTCTTTTTTATATTTAAAAAAATTAAGAAAAATCCTAGACAACCATGGTTTACCATAATATATTGTATATATTCCAATATTTTAATTATTTTTCAGAATTTCTAATTAAATATACGTATTTAATAATAATTTTTGAAATATTAATTTAATTTTCAAATTTTAAATCATTTTCTGTAATTTTTTATTGATTTATCGAGCTTGTGCAATTTTTTTAGTGATCTGGATTACCCATCGAGTCTGTACTCATCCGCTAAGTAGAATAATGTTCGAGGATGATGATGTGACGTGGCACGACCTGCGACGTTGATCACGTGATGGGCTCGCTCGGTAAGTGAATTGGACATGCGTGATTGGTTGGCGACGTGGCGCGATCTTGGGCCTCGATTATGCACGTCTTTGCGCATCTGGACGATCGGACGGTCGAAAATTGAGCAGAGGTAGTGGCTGGGTGTGTGCATGTGTTAATGTATGTATGAATTCCTACTTTTGCACTCCTTTCTCTATTTCAAAATGAAGAAAGGGAAGTTGGGGTACAATCTCTCTCCTAGTAGCATAATATATAGATATAAATATATAATAGGAGTAGTTTTTTTTAAAGGTAAAATTTTTAAAAATAATATGGTATTAGTAAATGAAGGGGTTTGAATAATATGGTATTAGTAATGCCTCCCTGTGCATTATTGCACAAACTTTTTTTAAACGCATTTTTAAAAATTAATCTCAAATTCAACTCCTATTTCAAAAACTTAATAATGATAATAATGAACATACGAAGGAGGTATACTGGTAGAAGAAAAAAAGAAAATATTACCTTCACAACTTATTTAGAAATTCTTACATCTGACATGAAAAGATAAATAAATTTGTTAAAGCCATATGACCCAGTCATTTACTATCCAAACTCTACCATCACTACCATGTAAAGTCCAATCCGAGTGGAAGAAAAATGGAAAACGCATGCCTGAGCGATAGAGAAGAATGAGAGAGAGAAAGCAAGAGAAGTTTGAGGGTAAGATGAGAAAATGATAGGTTTCATAATAAAAATTTGGCTCATAAATATGAAATGTGATTTTCTATAGAGATTTTAGGCATATAAAATATTGTGTATCAAAACTGTATTTTTTCATGTTCTCATCTTTTACCTTTGTTTTAAAATTTAAAATTTTGAAATGTAAAAAGGGACTTTTATTATACTTTCTCTCATGCCTCCATTTCAAAATATAGAAAGAATAGAGAGGTATACATTTTCACTTAGAGTCAATTCCACACGGGTCACTAATACATATGGAAATTCCATATGCCTCACTCACAAATTCATATTTCTATATAACTCAGTAACTTACTATTCTCACTTTTCTTATACTAAATTTTACCATGAGTTTAAAACTGACTTTTTTGCCATCTTTTAAAATTAAGGGTTAAGATTTTGGGTTAGAAATATTTTTAAAATTAAGATTTAAAAATGATTATTTTGCTCTCTTTTAAAAAAAAACCCTAACCCTAAACTCCTAACCCCTAACTCCTAACCCTATACCCTAAATCCTAAATCTCTAACCCTAACCCTAACCCTAAAAAGAGGATAAAATAGTTATTTTTAAACTCATGTTAAGATTTAACAAAAGTAGAGTGATAATAATAAGAAAAATTATTTTTTGTATTGGTTAATATCATAAGTGAGTTATACAGAAATATCAATTTTTAAGTGAGGTATATGAAATTTCATATTTGTTAATGGCTCATATGAGAAAAACCCTTTTGCTTAATGCTATATATTATATAGCAAGTGGATTTGAAAGGGAACATGTGTGACCCAGGAGCATGCATGCAGTCCTGGCGGCATGCATAATCATCACTATCCCGACATTATGCCGGGTTTTAATCTATGAAACTTCTCACCTATTCTATCTATCTATAGTACTATTTATCTCTACCCATTTATGCATACAATAATCCATCAAAAACATCATGCATACAATAATAACTAAATTTGAGAAAACACCCTCTTAACTGTATACATTTCTTATAAATTACTTCTACTTTTTAATTTTAAAAATCACATCCATTTTTTTAAAAAAATCTTAAAATGCATAAAGTTGAGGAAGATATTTTCAAATAAAAAAAGTACATGTGTTTTTTTAATTATCATCAGTACAGTTCATGGTAATTTTCCAAACAAAAATTTGGTCAACCAAGTTGAAAAAAAAGTTATAGAATATTAAAAAAAATAAAGTGAAGTGGTATTTAATTAAAAATGCGTTCAAGCGTATTTTTTCTTCAAATTCAGTCTACTAAAATAATTTGAGGAGAAAAAACCCTAAAATCTGATGGTATCTAGTAATATACACGTGTGATGCACGTATTAAGTTTTTCAAAAAAATTAAAGTAAAAATTCTGATTTACACGTGCGATGCATGTCGTAATAAATAAGATTAAATATTTTTAAAAGTAAATGTGAATACTATAATGGGAGAGTTTGAGTTGTACGTGCGTTGCATGTAAGTAGGTAGATTTACAACTCCAACTCTCTCATTAAAATAGTAAAGATTATATATTATATTATAGATAGATAAACATAGATAGGTAGTAATTTACACTCGATATGTACGTTTAATATATTTTTAAAAAGATAAAGTAAAAAATATGACGTAGTGAGGACTCGAACCTGAGACCTCCTTCATATTAGTTATGCACGTACAATGCACGCGTTGGTAGATTTACAAATGACACTAAGACCTTCTCCCATGATAATTGTTGCCGCTGAATCTGGTGTGGGGGCAATAGATAGAATTTTTGGATTCTTGAGAAAACGAACAAGGCAAACCTGTTGACCTGTTGATCTTCACCAACTTGTTAACTTGGTCTCTTGCCGCTACTACGAACCTGCAAAAAATGCAAAACACCGGGATGGATCGTGGCGACGCACCCTCCGACGTTCTTGTCAGTAACCAGAAAGATTATGAAAGGGCTTTTACTGGAAAAAGATTGATTACCTTCTTATGGTGGGGGGAGAGAGGTTTTTATAGTCGCCTTAGGGATCCGTTTTGATATAAGAACAAATCTCTACTTCCCGGTTTGGATGGATGGAAGTGGTTAAAACCTCCTCTTAGGGATAATTATGAATCTGAATTCTTCTTTATCCTTCTGGACTGGTTTGTAACGGGTTGGGATCCGTACCCAGTAAAACAGATCCGTTTATGGGTTGTTGGGCTTTGAAGAAAGATCCAGTCCCCATTTCAGACCCGTTTGTAGATGAAATTACCGTTTTACCCCTGAGCTTTAAGATTTGTGTCCGATTTGAACGGTCCCGATTTAATCCCATTTTTAGCCATATCACGAGCCCCCCACTCCTGGAGACTGAGTTCTACAGTATTTAAGGAGTAATTTTGTTGTTCTAATGGCATACGGGATTTTATCGGTGTTCTTAAGAGAGTTCGGATCTTGCTCGAGGTGTAACGATATTATTCTAGGCTTGTAAAATGCCCAAAAATATCGTCAGAATTTTCTAAATTTTTTGTGATTTTTTCAGATTTTTTTAAATTTTTCCTCATTTTTTGAATTTTTTTATTCATTTTCCGAATTAAATAATTAATTATCGAAAATTTTAATTAATTATTCTAATTTAATAATTATTATTTTCAAAATTTTAAAATAATTTTCCCAATTAATAATTATTTTTAGAAATTTTTAATTAATTTTTTCGATTTTCAATTAATTTTTCGGATTTTTTAAATAATTAATTCAAATAAATAAATAAATACCTGGACACGTTGCGCAATCATGCACGTTGATCACGATCAGGGCGCGCGCATCTCAAAGCAGGGCGTTTTCCCCAATTTGCAACTCGGAACACCTTTTGCTCGGCACACATTGCCGACCCACCAGAAAGCGCCACGTGGCCAGTCAACATTGACCGTTGACCGCCACATGGCCAAAAACCCTTTAATTTATTTATTTATTATTTTTTTTCTTATTTTCTCTCTTGTCTTCTTCCTTCTCCCGCTCTCCTCTTTCTCTCTTTGTCTTCGATTGTTCCGAAACCCACGCACTTTTTCCATTCGATTTCGAGGAACCCGTCCCTCGTCTTCCCCCACCTTTGTGCTCGTCTTCCTCCTTCCCCTTCGTATTCCTTCTCTGACCTCGCCCCCAATTTTCGAGCGCTCTGTGCAACAGGGGGAGCTCGTTGTGGTGAGGAGCGGAGATGGTAGAGCTTGACGACAAGGAGCTCGGTGCTTCGGAGCTCGACAAAGGAGACTTCGGCTGTCGTGAGGGGTCGGCAAGCTGTAAAGATGAAGCTCAACGAGGAGCTTGGCGAGGAGATGGGTCGAGCTTGGTTGTGGAGTGGTTCTCGACGTCGTTGGAGGTTGGCGAGCTCATTGATGGAGGGAGAGGTCGACGTGGTGAGGAGCAGAGGTGGTAGAGCTCGATGACAAGGAGTTCGGCGCTACGAAGCTCGATGAAGGAGACTTCGGCTGTCGTGAGGAGCTTCGACATCGGCATGGGAGAGGAGCTCGTCGGAGTTTGGCGACGGCGACGCGTAGCTGGGCGAGGAGCTTCGGTGGTGAGCTCGGCATGGGAGAGGAGCTCATTGGAGCTTGGCAACGGTAGCGTGTAGCTTGGCGAGGAGCTTCGACGGTTGAAGAAGCTCATGCCGAGCTTTTGGCGGGAAGAGCTGTTGGTGAAGAAGGGGTAAACGGAGAGAGGTGGTTCGGGTTTGGGTCCCTAATGGGTCCGAACCTGACCTGTCAGCCCCTTTTTTGTTGTTGTTGTTGTTGTTTGTTCAGCGAATTCGAGGGTGGATGAGCACGAATTTTGAGGTAAATTTTTTTGCCATTTTGCAGCTCGGTAGCTCAGTAGCTCGGATTTCAAATCCGAGCTACGTGGCTCCATCTGGACAGTTGATCACGATCATGGCACGAAGCACGAGACGATAGTTGTTTTGCGCTAATTTGCAGCTCGGTACCTCGGTAGCTCAGATTGTAGATTCAAGCTACGTGGCTCAATTTGGATGGTTGATCATGATCATGGAGCGAATCACGAGGCACGAAGGCATGGATCATGAGAAAACGTGATTTTGGTCGACGCGGCGAGATCTGAGCCGTCTGATCAAGATCTTGGCACGAATCACGAGGAGAAAGACATTTTTATCCAATACGTAGCTCGGAATGCAAGTTGCTCAAATTGTAGATTCGAAGTACGTGGCGAGATCTGGACGGTTGATCACGATCAAATGGCACGGATCACAAAGTGGGGTATTTTGCAGCAATTTTCTCGCTCGGCGCAGCTGTGTTGCGATCCACTTTTCCGGTGCTACGGAGGTTCGATCGGGGCGATTGACCCCTCGTTTCGAAGCTAACTCGAAGATCTACAACTTCTCTTTAGGTGTGAGTTGAAGAATCACCCGTATCGAGGGTCAGAATAGGCCCGCAATATCTTCGCTTATGTCGGTAGCTCGGATTGGGATTCCAAGCGACGTGGCATAATTTGGACCATACGATTGAAGATCTGTCAAGTAGATAAGAGCTTTGGTCTCCGAAGTCTTCAAAGAGGAGCTTCACTCCTGTGGGCTAAGGAGATGAGCTAGGAGGATCCTCGCAAGGCCCATTCGGGAGACGAGTTTGAGGAGCAACTCTAAGGGAGAGTTTTAAGCTCCGAACTCGCTTAGAAGAGGACCACTCGGGAGGTGAGTAGGACGGAGAATCACCTCCATGCTCTAGGAGAGAGTCATTCGGGAGACAAGTTTGAAGAGCGACTTTAGGGGAGAGTCGTACTCCGAACTCGTTGTGAAGATGTCTGTTTTGGAGGCGAGCGGAGCGAAGAGCTTGGCTCTAGGAGAGAACCGTTGGGGATAAAAGTTTAAGGAGAAACTCTAAGGAAGAGTTTTGAGCTCCGAACTTGTTGAGAGGAGGTTCACTCGGGAGGTGAGTAGGAGGAAGAATCACCTCCAGGCTCTAGGAGAGAGCCGTTCGGGAGACAAGTTTGACGAGCAACTCTAGGGGAGAGTTTTAGCACCGAACTTGTTGAGAAGAGGTTCAATCGGAGGGCAAGTGGAGCGAAGAGCTTGGCTCTAGGAGAGAGCTATTGGGGAGACAAGTTTGAAGAGCAACTCTAGGGGAGAGTTTTAGCTCTGAACTCGTTGAGAAGAGGTTCAATCGGAGAGCGAGCGGAGCGAAGAGCTTGGCTCTAGAAGAGAGCCGTTGGGGAGACAAGTTTGAGGAGCAACTCTGGGGGAGAGTTTTAGCTCCGAACTCATTGAGAAGAGGTTCAACAGTTGTGGGAGCAATTACGAATGGTGAGATGCCCCTTACTTGCTTGTTTGCAAGGAGCTAAGGCAACGTCGAACCAAGTGTTAGACTCCGAACTTGTTGTTAAGAGGGTTGGCGAGTTGTAGGAGCAATTCCGAATGGTGAGCTGCCCCACACTTGCATGTTCACAAGCGGCTAAGGCGACGTCGAACCAAGTGTTGGACTCCGAACTTATTGTTAAGAGGGTTGACGAGTTGTAGCAGCAATTCCGAATGGTGAGCTGCCCCACACATGCTTGTTCACAAGCGGCTAAGGCAACTTGGAACCAAGTGTTGGACTCCGAACTCGTCTTTTGAGCTTATTAAGTTGTAGGAGCAGCCCCGTAGGACAAGCTAGACTCCGAACTTACCATTTAGCGAGTCATAGAAGTGATTCGGAGAAGTAGAAATGAAGCAAGTGCAAGAATAGACAAAAGTTAGTTTTATTGAAATAAACTAAATTGCCGTTTCGATGGGGCGAACCATTATTACATGTTGTTGGCCGGGTTACAAGCATCGGCCTTATTGAAAACCGAGATCCTACTTCTACGACAGGGTGAAGGCATCTTGGGAGGAGTTGGGTTCTCCCCCCATTGGACCTCCTTGGATGAGGTGGAATACGGCCCTAGGTTCTGAATCATGGAACGCGGCGGACCTCTCTCTTTGCTTGTATGCTCCTCGGGGTGGAAGGTCGGCCCCGTCTCTTCGGACGAACTTGTCCGGTGTCCCCGTTGTATGAGCTCTTCGATCTCCTCTTTGAGAGCTCGACAATCATCCGTGTCGTGGTCGTGGTCCCTATGAAAGCGGCACCACTTATCCCTTTTTTTTTCTTGCCGGAGGTATTCATTCTAGAGGGAGCACGGAGTAGCCCTTCTTTTTCCACCTCCATAAGAACTGCTGATATAGTAGCATTGAGGGGGGTGAACTTCTCAAAATGAGGAGCTGGGCGGTGTTGGCCATTATCGTCCCTCTGGAGTTTCTGGGACCCTTCTTCGTCCATATTCTTCCGTTTGTTCCTGGAAGATGATTCCTCGAGAGTGGGGTGGTTGAGAGCCTCTTCCACTCGAATGTACTTCTCACTTCTAAGCAGGAGTTCTGAGAAGTTTCGAGGAGGCTTCTTGACAAGGGACGCCTTAAGGTCGGTGTTGGTGACGTTGCGCTCGAATGCCGCAGAGGCTACTGATCGGTTGAGGGAGGCTATAGACCGGGCTTCAGCAGTGAAGCGCCAAACGTAATCTCTTAGGCGTTCACCCTTTCTTTGGTTGAGGGTTACCAAAGATACATTTCTTTTCTCGGCCCGACGGCTGCTCACGAAGTGAGTAAGGAAGAGCCCTTCGAACTGATCGAATGAGAAGATGGAAGCCGAGGCAAGTCGAGAGTACCATTCTCTCGCAAGCCCCCTCAGCGTGGCAGGGAAGGTCTTGCAAAGGAGCGCATCCGAAGCCTGGTGGATCATCATGAGAGTCTTAAAACTCTCGATGTGGTCGGCGGGGTCCGACTCCCCATTGTATGACTCAAAGTTAGGGGGCTTAATGTTTTGCAGGATCGGGGCTTCTATGATGGCTCGGGAGAACGGGGGCCTGCTCGGGCAGAAATTCCTCGCTCTTTGTTCCTCTTCTCTGTCAAGTCGGCCAAGACGCCTTTCCATCTCGTGGAAACGGCAGTAGACCGAGTCTTGCTTTCGGTCATATCCCGCCGATTCCTTAGACTCTTTCCCATGCAAAAGGGGACTATGAGTGCAGTGATGAAAACTTGGGGCAAGTTCAGGACTAGGTGCCCGTTGCTCGTGGTTGGGAGCGGCGTTGAGGGCCCGCAGGACAGCCTCTTGAAAATCTGGGAACTCCGCCCTTGTGACTGGTGCCTCTCCAGCTTGGCGGTCCCTGTGTATGGCTCGGTGTACTGAAGAATGACTTCTCCTCCGATGACGTTGATGGAACTCTCTTCGCCTCCTCGGGGGAGGGGATCTTCTGGTCCTTGGTCTGCGAGGGGTTCGGACTCTTGGGACCCCAGGGTGCTCAAGTTGATGGACCCCCCCAAGGGCTTGCCATCCATTCAGGCGAGTTCAAAGGTCGACCCCCTTTTGGCGGTTGGCAATCACTTGATGGAGATCCCGCTCGGGAGGGCTTTGAGAAGCCATAGAGTCAACTGGAGGATTGTGGATCGCGACATGGTTCTGAGGAGAATGTTTCTTTGGATGACTCCTACGAGAGCCCCCCGAAATCCTGGAGGGGCCTGTTGAGGAGGAGCACCTTGAGCTGGAGGAGGGGGGAGGAAGAGAAGTGGTTATTCGGCTAGAGACTGCTGCCTTCCCCTTCTCTTTTGGATGCATGGCTTGAAACTAATCTCGCTGATGAAGTTAGGTTGAGTTGCTTTTTCGTTTACCACAGACGGCACCACTCTGTTGCCGCTGAATCTGGTGTGGGGCAATAGATAGAATTTGTGAATTCTTGAGAAAACAAACAAGGTAAACTTGTTGACCTGTTGACCTTCACCAACTTGTTGACTTGGTCTCTTGCCGAATCTGCAAAAAGTGCAAAACTTCGGGATGGATCCCGGCGACGCACCCTCCGACGCTCTTGTCAGTAATCAGAAAGATTAGAAAGAGTTTTTATTGGAAAAATATTGATTACCTTCTTATGGTGGGGGAGAGGGGTTTTTATAGTCGCCTTAGGGATCTGTTTCGGGATAAGAACAAATCTCTACTTCCCGGTGTGGATGGATAGAAGTGGTTAAAACATCCTCTTAGGGATAATTATGAATCTGAATTCTTCTTTATCCTTCTGGACTGGTTTGTAACGGGTTGGGACCTGTACCCAGTAAGACAGATCTGTTTATGGGTTGTTGGGTTTTGAAGAAAGACTCAGTCCTCATTTCAGATCCGTTTGTAGATGAAATTACCGTTTTACTCCTGAGCTTTAAAATTCATGTCCAATTTGAACGGTCCCAATTTAATCCTATTTTTAGCTATATCGATAATATTAGGGGGCGTTTGGTACGCGGTAATGTATAAGGGAATCTAGGATTACCCTCTTGATTACCCGGTTTGGTAAGACATAGGTATAGTTTTGTAAATAATTTTAAATTCCCAGGGTTATCAAAATAATTAGTTTGGAAGGATAAACATTCCCCTTGAAAAGGGTGGGATTTGTGGATTCATCCACATAAAAAATGAGTGAGATTATTGCATACCCAAAACACCCTCCAGATTTCTGACTTATCATATAATATCCGATCAAAGAGTAGTTATTTATGGATTAAGAGAATTAATCTCATGGATGAGTTGAGTGATTGACCTTAGCCAATACCCTGTCGAAGAGAAGTTAATTATGGATAAATTTGCAAAGGAATAGTTAGTTATGGATTATTTTTTTATTAAACAAATGTATATCACATATCTAGTTAATTTATGAGAAAAAATGAGATCTGACAAATTTCGGTCTTTCCACCTCAACAAATTCAAGAGGACGATGCGATTAAGGAACGGGATATGTCTCGTGTTAATAAATACATCTCATTTTTTCTTTTTGTTATGTTCATCATCTAACTGGTTGAAATATATTTGAATCATAGTGTAATTTTTTTTAGTAATCTATTTGTTAATTTACTAAAGTTTTATAAGATATATATCAGTATTGCTTTTGCACATGCATGCATATACATCAATTACTAAATTAGATAAATTTTATATTTATTTATTTTTAAATAAAGCCAAAAGGGTATTTTCGGTAATATCTACTATAGAGATGGATTGATGGAAATGAATTGTTCTATACCAAGCACGGTAATAAAATATTTCCAGACATGTAATGTCGTATACCAAACACAGTATTACAACATTCCCGGGAATCTTCATTCCCACCCTCATATTCCTGGGAATCCACAAATTCCTAGGAATTCTCCAATCCGCGTACCAAACGCCCCCTTAGAGATTAGAAATTATAGATTAGAGATTTACGGACTTTGAATAGATTAGAGAGTAGCACTTAGAACAATTTTAATGAGCTACTTCATTACTGCTGAAAAGGTTGTATCTTATTATAAAAATTGTGCAGGATACATTAATTTTGAAGAGGTATTACTACTCTCAAAATTCAGTAGCCCGTCTTGTGAATTGTAAACGAAATTTAGTTAACTTAAAAGTTTAATCATTTTCGTCCAATAATTTTTATTTTTATTTAAATTTTTTTTCCCGTTTTAAAGTTAAGACAATGGTTGATATGGCCATCATGCTTCATTAATTAAAAATTAATGAAAAATCAATCCGGTTGCATTTTCTTTGCTCAATTCGTTCCAAAATACAAGTCAATTAAGTTTTCTACGCTTTTATTAAGAAACACTCTAAATTAATATAATAAAAATAAATATCATATTTAATTAAAAGTATTAATTAACCTATTAATATTTATACAATATATTTTGCTAAATCACTTTGGTTTATGGATACTAGTAATCCGCACGTGCAATGCACGTTTTATGGGTTACTACGTGCAATTTGCACTGAGGTTATGCACGTGCAATGTACGGATTCAATAGAGGGAGAGGAAGAGACGGTTTTGATTTTTGAAGGAACAGAATTTTATGGAGACTTTAAATGTGAAGTGAAAATTACAAAATTAACCTTATATATTTTTTTAGCTTTTTATGTATATAGGGCATAATAGTAAAAAGCCACCAAAATGGGGCTTTGCTTAATAATAGTATAGATTTCTAATTTTTTTCCTTTTTAAAATCAAAAAAAGCAAAAGTAGGAGGCAACTTTCCAATACTCTTTCTCCATTTAAATTTTGAAGTGCAATCATATTCCTTAGTCAAACCTAAATAAACGTGAATATTATATAGATGTTATTCGAGAACTTTGTAGATATAGTTTTGTTATTTTCTTACTTTTTTAAAATATGTACAGTATATTATAGATTATTTTCTTACTCTTTAAAAAATATGTACAGTATATTATAGATGATTATATTTAAAAATTATGCACAATATATTGCATAAGGTTATATTAGTTACTGTTATAAAATATTGTTCTGTTCAACTGAATCTATTAATTGACCTATTAAAACGATTAAGTGTATAATTGGTACAGGAGTAAAAAAATCTCTAATATTATAATGGGAGTGTTGGGATTGTCATTTGTCAACATACAAACTCGTACGTTGAACGTGCAACTCTAACTCTTCCATTAATTACAACAAAAACAAACAGATAAAAAAATTCCACCTATTTAAAACGTGCAACACACGTGCAAAAAAAATTTACAATATTTCTTTAACACTAAACATACACATATGTTACACCTACCACTCAAATTCTACTTATAAACACGTGCATTGCACGTACAAATTGTAGTTTTTCCTTCAACATATTTTTACCAATTACGTGCAATGCACGTCCAGCTCCAAAATTATTTCTTAACATGTAAATCGCACGTAAAAATTCTCCAACTCTTATCAAAACATGCATCGCACGTGAAAAGTACTAGTTTAATTAATCAGCCAATGGAAAAGTAAAGATAAAGATTTTTTTCTTCAGAAACCAAAAACGATATATAATTTTGAATAAAAGATGGACTAAAACGACTTTATATTGAAATGGATGAATTTTATACAATATATTATGCTAAATCATTTTTGGTCCAATGATTTTCTATTTTTTTTAAACCAAAAAAATGAGTGCAAATGTAAGAGGCAACTTCTTATTATTTCTTCATCTAAATTTTAAAGTGTAATCATATTCCTTAATCAAACTTGGAAAACCATGTAATATTGTGTAGATGTTATTAGATATTTTTTTAAAAAATAATTTTGTTATTTTATAACTTTTTAAAAATTTTGTGCAAATATATTGCACAAGATTATCTTAGTACTTGTTATGGAATTATATTATTACTACTCTTACAACTTTTTAGGCAGAAATAAGGCAGCTTGTCTTGGTTAGAATGAAAGGTAAAGGTAAGAAATGAGAAAAAAAGAAAGCAGATGAACCTTTACTTCAATTTTCAAGAATAAGAAAACGAATAAGAAAACAGGGCGTTTGTTTAGGGAATTGATTCGTGTGATATATGAACTTTAGGATAAAGTCATAAAGTCGAGGAAATCGGGGAGCAAATAGGTTAGGTCAGATGGTACATATGTGGATAGAATTTGAAGTTTCAACATCCACATTGTAGCTGGAGTTTGAAGTTAGAGCTACCAACTTTAGTGCAGCAAATACGACAACCTTTACCAATAGTCATTAAAATGGTAAATAAAGTATAAGCCCTTCATCATACTTTATTTTTTTGAAAGACCCTTTAACTTGTTCAACTTCTTTATAAACCCTTCCCAATAAAAAAATTAACTAATTAACAAGCTCTTTTATGCCTAATTGTTTTTTTAATAGAACCCTCTTATACCTCTGTACACTCCAATACACTATTTATTTATAATTGTATAAAGAAATTCTTTTTTTTTAATACCTAAACTACCTTCATAAAGAAATTCATATTGGTATATTGTATAGAGATAAGTTTTATTTTTTTAATACCTAAACTACCTTCTTCCTCTATATACCTCTCTTTTATCCTCATTTTTCTTCTTTATAGTTTTTTTGTGTGTGCAAAGTACATCATTTTGGATGGTGGTTTCTGTAGATAGTCATGCTTGCTTCATCGGATTCGGCTACGGCTACGGCTACGGCTAAGGCTAGGGCTATGTGGTTTGGAGTGGGAGCATGTTCTTTAGAAGTGAGTTTGATTTGAGGGATATTTTTTAGGTGGAGGTGATGCGGACAATAGATGAGTTGAAGGTATCGATTACGGAGATGTCGATGGAAGTTTCTACCTTGACTGGGTTTGCTAGTGGTAGGAAACACCATGAGATAGAGAAAAGAGAGGTGAAACCTTATCACTTGATCACATTTTATATTTGAAGCTTATCTTTACTTTTATTTATTTTGATACATAAGGTGTGAACGAAAAAAAAATAATTCAGATCTGATGTGGGAAGAGTAGATGAAAGAAGGAATGAGTTCCAAATCTGGATGGAGGTTGGAGAAGAGGATAAGTTTTCGATTAGGGTCATTAGTAATCGTTGTTTGATATTAAGGCTCGGTATAAATATGACATATTTGTTATATTAAGAAATATAGTTTGATAGTTTGGGCGATTCAAAAAGCAATTTTTCAGAGCTTCTTCTCCGTCCTACACCTTCCAGATCTGGCAGCTCCTTTTATTCTCGATCCTCCTTCCCTTCATTAAACTTGGTCAGCTCTCTCTCCTCTCTTGACCCATCTCCTTGTTTTCTCCTCTCTCCTTTGCATCGATAGTCGACCCTCTCCATCGTTTGTCGATCCTCAATACAAAGGTCCCCGCGACGTTGCTCTCTCCGCCGCCTCCCAGTCGGCGGCAAGCTCGGCGTGGTCCCCCCCCTCCCCGTAGGAGATTGCGCTCTTCTCGCATTTTTCCTGCTGTTCTAGGTGGTAACAGCTAGTTCGGATCTTCCTATTCAGCAAACCACTATGAGTATTTCTGCGTTTATTTGAGTGTTGGGTGTGTTGTTGGGACTTGGCTAGTGCATTACTGTTTCTAGTGTGTGCGGTTTCGGATTTCATGTGTCGTGGCACTTATTGTGGATCTATTGTAATTTCTTGTAACTGCTCTTCTCCCCCCCCCCCCCCTGCGGCTCTGCTCCGTAAGTGGTGATCTTCAGCTCTTTGCTGTGCCCTGAGCAACAGCGAGCTCTAGTTCTGTTAGAACTATTATTCTTCTCTAATTGAATTTTATCTTCTTCCTTTTCTCTCTATATTGAGGGAGTTTTTTTCGCCCCCTTCGGGTGGCATTGGTTACCTTCTTGGTGGTGGTACTTTGGTGATATTGGAAGTGTACTGTCACTAGCTGGTTGTACAGTGCCTTTTCTTTGTTTGGTGTATTTTTTAGGCATTCTGGGCTTGGTTTCAGCCATGAATCTCTCTGAGCATTTTGCTAGGTTTAACTGTTCAATAACGGTTAAAGAATTGAAAAGTGACTTGTCTTCTCCTCTTTTTGATAACTCCTATCTTTCTCGGTGCTCTCCAATTCTCAATATTTTCCCTTCTTCTCGTAGGTCCAACCCTCTTCTGGTTTGTTTCAAGTGCCTCCTTCCTGGTCATTTTAAACGTGAGTGCGTGAATAAAATAAAGTGCATTTTCTGTGAAAAGTTTGGCCACTCGCGCAATCGTTGCTTTTCACTTCAAAATCTCCTTGGTTTCCCCAGAGGACTTCTCTTACCGGCCAAACTTCTCTCTTTTCTTAACTACCCCCTTTTAAAGCGCAAGATCAATGCTAGATTGGCAAGGAAGTTTTGTCTTGAATCTGGTAAGGATCTCGACTCCTTGGCAGTTGTGTCTTTACCAGCTACGAACACATCTACTTCTTACACTGCCGATTGTGATTCTTTCGCTAATCTTTAGCCTCCTAATATTGCTAACTTTTTTAAGGATCGTAAGGTGTATTTGAAACTGGTCTCCTTCCCTCGGTTGGGGTATTTCAAGGCTCGTCCTCATTTTTCTTCGGTGGTACCTTCATTGAGTTTGAGTCTGGTTTATAACGAAGTTCGTTATACATCCTTAGTTTCTTGTCTTTCTCGGTCACGTAGTGCGACTGGGTATGCTCTGCTTCGCCGCTTTTCAGGCCCTCAGATGCAATCTGTCAACGCGAATATTCATTCTAAGGCACCTTCTTTATTTTATAACTTGCCTTGTTCTTTGATGATTCCGTCCCCCAAACTTTTAACATTCTCTCTTCATTTTTCGGGATGCATCTTCTCATTGTATCAAGATTTAGGGGTTCAATTTTGGATCAAGCACCTCCTAATGGAGGTCTTGCACAACTTGCACTCTAATCCCCTCAAGCCTTCTCCGACTCTTGTTAACTCTTCTTTCTCCCGCTTTTCATATCTTACTAACTCCATCCCAATATCCTCTTCAGTTGATTCCAGTCTGCCCCTTACCTCTTATTGCATCTTCAAAGACGTAGCTAGCATGTCTAATCATGCTGCAGATTTGCTTCCTTTGGCGAAGGCCATCCCGCCCACCGTTAAGCGGAATTACAATAAGAAAGTCTATTATAATTTGCAGAATAGGGTGAGCACTCATATTCGGGCTAGGAAAGCTGCTTCAGTGTCAGCTCTCCAGCTTGTGCACAGTTGAGTTTCGGCTCATCTTTGTCATCTGCAGTGTAGGCAGCCAGGCTTTTCCTGTTTGTGCTGCTAGCGTTTCCTTGTGCTACTGTCTCGTTTTCTGCCTTGTTTGTCCAGCCTTCCCCTATTTTGTAGAGTGCCAAGTGAAGATTGGTGGTTCCGTGTGGGGAGATTTAGCCTTTTATTTCATGGAGTTGTCATTCGGTTCTGTCTCCACCTTATTCGCTCATATTTTCGAGTTGTCGGTGCTTCGAGACTTCTCTTCTTGCTCATGACTGTTCCTTGTGATTGGCGACAGGAGCAGTAATGCGAGTTTTCACTCCTCTCGGGTGCGGCCGGGCATTTCCTTTCATGCTCAGTTATCCTGGCTTCAGGTACAGTCCCCCGGTTTTTTCTTTTTGTATCGCAGTTCACTATTAGCATGCTAGTCTGTCGCTTATTGATTTTCTTTGTTGTTTTATTCTTTTCGTTTTACAGCTTGTAAAACTATTGTAATTTAATTTGTATGTTACTGTTTTTATTGATTAATATATTTTTTAATGGCTGGAGCCTTTTGGCTCTATCCGATATATCAAAAAAAAGAAATATAGTTTGGTAGTATGTTTTTGCGTAGTATATACGATAAGGGTTTATTCAATTGAATTTGTAATTTGAATGATTTATTGCTGAGTATATACGGTAAGGGTTTATTTTGAATGATTTATTGCTGAGTTGAAAAGGTCAAGTAGTCTATCCAAAAATCACACTCATTTAAGGGCCTAAAATACATATATACCATATTAAAATTCAAAAGGTGGTGTTATTTTCAATGGACTTGGTTAAGCTACTAGAAGGCCCCACTTAGGCTGTGGTAAGCACCAATGATGTGGTTGTGAAAGGAATTACAGCTTGAAAGGTACCGTCAAAATGAGACGTGCCGTTAAACAAAGAATATGAACTTTAAAATTAATAATCGGTACTATTTGTACTATATTTATCAGTTATTTTTTAATTTTATTTAAGAAGTGGTTGGAATTAAAAGCTCCAATGTTTTAACTAGAGTCCGGAGCAAAACTCCTAAATACTTTTATAGCTTAAAAGGTGTTGGATATATAGGCATATTCTTACTATCTAAATAATAAATGTGTAATATTATTTTATAGGTAACACGTGTGTTACACGTACTAACTGTATGAATATCAGAACGCAGGTTGAGTGAGTTGAGAACTCAGTACCCAAATCAGTATTTATCCTATAAATACTGGCTTGTGATAGTAGTCTAGGTATTCCAATTTGATATGTGGGATAAATATCTCAAGCACCTTAGTCTATGATATTAACCTTAATTTCATATTGTTATTATCTCTCAAAATCTCTAACAATCTTGAGATATTTAAACTTTGATTTTGAGATTAAGAGAGATCTTTGAAGGGATCTTTCGCCGGATCCCGTCGCCGTCGTCGGCACCCACCACCGCCGCCGTCGATGGGGGTCGCCTCCGCTAGCGTCGCCGACATCGCTGTAATACGACCCGCCACCGCCATCGCCAAGCGCTGCACTCCCACTGTGACCGTCCTCTCCTCATTCCCGAGCACAAGCAGATCGAGAGATAGATCTTCTCAGATCCAATTTTTGAATGGTAGCTTTCGCTGTTCGGTGTTAGGACCAGGGATTAGATCCTTGTATGGGGTCACAAAGCCACTTTTTGTGCACTTGGTGTTTAGGGTACTCTCTGTGAGGCCAGGGATTAGATCCTTTTGTGCATTTGGCGTTTAGCGAATTTCTTTTAGGGTACTTCCTATTGGATTGTTGCTGTAGCGCTCCGAATTTCTAATATAATAACTTAGAAAATACGTGGCACAATCCCAGCATCAACTTCAATGTAATAGTACACATAGCTCAAAACACAAATAATTTTAATCCAAACTTTATTACAACAATCTTTTTCAAACACAGCAGAATTACAAACACCTTGAATTACAACTTTCTTTTCACAATACTTCTTTTTACACAAATTTACACAAAGCTCTATTACATCAGTTTATCTCAAAACTAACTCAAGCATCCAAGCCTCCGAACTAAGCAACAACCTGTAACACATGAGGCTAGAGATGATCCCTAACCCCCAAACTAAAGGGGTCAGCCATAAATGGTGTGAGTGATATAAAAACAAACAACATAATTTAATCATAAAACATAAAGTCATCAACAGCATGTATTAACAACAAGGATAAATGAATGAGAAATAACAAAAGATGTAAAGCATGAAAACATCATGAAATAAAAACAACAAGTGAATCTAGTCTAAGTGTCAAGTGTAGGAAAACTGGAAAACACATGCATAAAACCAAATTAAGAAAATACAATTCTATATGCAACTAATCCCACTACGATGACGAAAACAAGATTCAGAATACTCCACGAATAGGCGTCACCGTCCTCGACGCACAAGCATCAAGTAAGATAACTCAATAACAACAACCGGAGAATCATCTCCCTGCTGTGTATCCCACAATAGGCCGTCAGGACCCTCGACGTGCAGATATACCAAATACATTCCGTGAATAGGTCTGCCGATCCTTGACATGCAAATGCACCATGCATGCTCCGTGAATAGGCCCGTAGACCCTCGACACGCGAACAACTAAATATTATGTACCCCACGAATAGGACTTCAAGACCCTCGACGTGCGAATACACCCGATACATTCCGTGAATAGGTCTGCCGACCCTCGACACGCAAATGCACCCTGCATGCTCCGTAAATAGGCCCGTAGACCCTCGACACGCGAACACCTAAATATTATGTACCCCACGAATAGGCCTTCAAGACCCTCGACGTGCGAATACACCCGATACATTCCGTGAATAGGTCTGCCGATCCTCGATACGCAAATGCACCATGCATGCTCCGTGAATAGGCCCGTAGACCCTCGACACGCGAACACCTAAATATTATGTACCCCACGAATAGGCCTTCAAGACCCTCGACATGCGAATACACCCGATACATTCCATGAATAGGTCTACCGACCCTCGACACGCAAATGCACCCTACATGCTCCGTGAATAGGCCCGTAGACCCTCGACACGCGAACACCTAAATATCCTCTAGTGGGACTAACAAATCATGAGCCTTTACTACGTCAATTATTATCAAATACACCATAAATCCTTATCTCTAGAGTTAGTGTAGCCTGCTGGTTAGCAGAACTCCCACTCAACTCCTAGAGACCTCAATATGACCATAACTCACTATTCCATCGTCAAACGATCAAAGGAGAAATCTCTCCACTCAACAAAGCTCAAGTCTTTAGTAAATTCCATAATCCAAATCCAACCATAATATATATTGAAACGTATGTTCTATAGAAGGATAATATTTATAAGGGTTGATTATAGATCCAAAACATTTAAAGAAATAGTCGTTTAAAGAATATCAAAATACCTTAGGAAAGTATCAGGACCAGTCGACTGCAAAGGTCACCAGTCGACTGTCTAGAGTAAAAACTAACATCTTTAAGAGAATAAAATCTAAGTATTTACAGTCAACTGCAAAACTCACCAGTCGACTGTCCAGAGAGAAATCCAGTAGCTTTCAGAAAATAAGTCTAAGTATAGTAAAGTCGACTGTTAATAATATAAGTCGACTATCTAGAGAAAATTCCAACATTTCTTTAAGAAAATATTCTATGTGTTGTAAGTCGACTTAAAGGTCGTAGGTCGACTTACCTGAGAGAAAACTACAGTATCTTTAAAAGTAATCTGGGGACACCAGTCGACTGTAAAAGGTTTAAGTCGACTGTCCAGAACGAATTTCCAAGAAACTAAGACACAGCAGCAGAGTCGTATCAGTCGACTGAAAGGTCTGTCAGTCGATTGTCGGCCTACAGACTACAAGGTTTTGGTTGTATATCAAAATTAGGGTTTTCCAAAGAAATCATTGTTTACTAAAATAATTTGTACTCAAATAAAACAACAATCTCAAAGTATCCTCTGTTTGGATACATTACTCAAATCACCCAATATCTCAAAACTCAATTCTCATGTTCTCAACTCCTACTTCTTCCATTAGGATTTCTCAATACTCAATATCTTCCAAAACACGAAACCAAGTTGATTTGTATCCACAAGATCCAGATGTTCCCCCATCCGATCATAACCATACTCAAATCATAAACATGCTTTCTAGAAATACAATTTTATGAACCAAAATCTACTCAACATTCTTAGATTTCACATACATGATACAAACAATAACCATTGCATCGTTTTCATGCAAACTACTAAATAAACATACATGAAAAACAACAACAAAACAATCGTTCACTTCAAACCACAAATCAAAGTTCATATCACTTACAAAACAAAACAAAACAAAACAATATCACTCACCTTAGAAATGAAGAGATCCAACAAGAAGCCCCTCTTTTGTGAGATCCAAAATCCTCCTCTCCAATCACTAAGAAATTAATAATATAATGAGACTTGAGTTGTGCAGCGAATGACGGCTGCACATCCCTTTTATACAGACCGGAAATAAGGAATTAGGGTTTTAGAAATACATTTGCAAAATGGTCCTTCCAAAATATAACTTTCATATATATAACCCTTTCTTAGTTAAAAATAGGTTAACTAAATCAAACCAAATCAAATCTTCTTATCACTGAGTTGTCCAGCACTCCAGCACAGTCCAGTAAACAAGAAAAATTTGGATTTACAACTCAGGGTGGCAATTTTGCACAAAAGCCCTCCCTTTTGTAATATTTGCAATTACATCATAAAATATTCATAAAAATCCAGAAAAATCCGAAATAATATCTAATAATACATATTATATTTTCCAATCAAAATATTTGACTTTTACTTTCCAGAAAAACATTTGCACAAAATTCTACATGAATTCCTTATTTACAAAAACACCATTTTGACTAAATCTTCACCAAATCGACTTTAAATAAAATCTAAATATATTTAAATTTAAATGCTAACCATGGAAAACCAAAATATCAGTAAAAACGAATTTTCATAGTTTACTTAAGATCCAAACGACTTTTTTTTACATAAAAGCCCCTCTCTTTCGAGATATTTGTAAAAATAGTTTCTTTATTCAGAAAAATCCCAAAATTTAGAATACACTCCATAATAAGTATGAGAACTTATTAAAAATATAAAATTGTATATTTACACCAAAATTATTTGCACGTGTTTCGCACGTGTGAAAAGATAAATCTTTTAGAAAATATTTATTAAATCTCCAGAAAATCATTTAAATTCATTTTCAAATATTTAAAATAATATTTGAAAATACGGGGTTCTACAGTTGCGTGTTCAGTGTTTGGGCAGAGATTGGACCTCCGTGTGAGGCACAACTATGTGTAGTCAGTCTTTTTCATTGGCTCTAGATTGGTGTTTCGTGTGCTGTGTGAAGTGCGAGATCTAATGAAGTATACTTCCTATTCAGATCCAATCCTCAACTACTACTTAATCTTATCAAGATACGGTCCACTCTAACCTTTAAGATTTGTGCTGCTGTATTTAATTTAATTTTCTGTATTATTGTTTATTATGCAGTTTTACAGAAAAACCCTTCATTTTACTGTGATTACGTTAGTAGTAATTGTTCAGAAAAAACCCTCTAGATTTTGGAATTTACTTTTTATTCCTATAAGATGGAAAAACTTAATCGTGTGTAAAAAATTCCGAAACTAGAAATATTTGATAATTCTGAAATTAACAGTTGGAAAGTGAAAGCACAATAAGAGATGTGGATGTAGTTGTTTGAAATAGTGTGGGCAGTGAGATTGTTATTTAGACTAGATTCAAATATGTTTGGACTGGATCAGATCTAAATTAAAGATAAGTTATCCACCAAATTTAAATTGTTATTTAATTATTTGTTTGAACTTTGTTGCTAAGTGCTAAATTTCAAAACTGTATTAAGCATTGTTTAATTAAATACAAATTTGAATAACAACTTTGGCTACGTGCTAAGGATCAAATATTTATTTTGATAAATTATAGGCTTTGACTATAAAATTGAATCTCCAACTAAATTGTTGTGAATTAGATAGTGCTAATAATTTGTTTAATTGGATAATCTTTAACAATTTGATGAATGTAGAAAATTCAAAGTTACTTACAAATTGTGTGTATTGGAGACAATAGATTTGTATTCCGGTAGGATAAGTCTGCAATACGCATGCTTCTCCATCGAATTTGGAAAACCCTTCTAACTTAAAGTGTCGGTATGATCCACTCTAATCTTTTTCAGTATTTTCATGAGATGAATGTGGTAACGTTTTGTGTGTTTGATCCCATGATTGAGAGTTTTAGATCATAATTATTCTCATTTTGAAATTAGCATGCTTAGGGTTGTCAAATGTGCATTGTTATACAATGTGTATAGACATAGTAGCTAAATTCATCATTTGCAGTTTGTGTGAGATTATATGTTTGTTTCTCCAATAAAAGTTAATATATAAGGTGTACAACAAATGTCTGTAACTTAGGAGAGAGCATCTCTTAATATAGGATATAACTCCATTAGTTATGTTTTGTTCTTTCCCGTTCATTGTACTGTGTGTGCAAAGTTAAATTAAAAATTATTAGACATTATCTCATTTAGCGTTATAAAGATGATGAAGAATGAATAAACGAAAGAACTCTTCGCTCTATGTGTTTGAACAATTAGACATTGTTAGAACCACGAGTAAAGTAAACATTTTTGGTAAAATGTAGGAGAGTAGTTTTGTATTAACTCATATTCTTAATAGTTTATAATGTACAAATCATAGTCAATGGCATGTGTAAGTTGAGTTTAACAAACGAAGCAATTAACAATAGTAGTTCTAATTTGTGTAGTCCTTGAACACGGCATAACATGCTAGGACATGTGAACTATATATGTTAAATTGTTTGTCACTGTTAAAACTCATAACTCTGCTAAATGACACTTCATTAAATATGAGAAATATCAAAGTTGTGCTCAGATTATGATCACTAGAAAATTACTTAGTTTGGTCTCTAGGAGCAGACAACTTCTTGAGTCAATGCATTCTGATATTTGTGATCTCAGTAGCTTTGTGACTGGATAAGACGATGATTGGTCAGAAGTATTTAAACACCTATGTAGATAATTATTGAATGTTTGTTGTATATATATGGAGGATGCAGCACTCGCTATTTTGATGAATTAAAAATCTAGTTAAATGCTAAGATAAAAAAGTTTCAGATTTGACGGAGGTGGTGAATATGTTTTAACAATTTTTAAGAGAAGTTTGCAATTGGCATAATCTCTCGTGCACTTTAGTTACTACAGTCAAAATGGTACAGATAAAAGTTAGAATCAAACACTTAGTGAAATATTGAATTATATATTATTGGCCGTTTTTGACTTTGTGTAACTATGAGTGATGTTGTATTGTTAATCATTTTCCAAATATATTACTACACTCTAAATTTAATACACTTTGTAGATTATGACATAAAAACACAGATAATTTTGTTAAAGTGTAAATATGTGTTGTGATACATTTGTTAGAGTACATAACCCTAGAAGGCCTAAAGTAGGACCTATCACAAATATTTGTGTGTGCTTAGAAAGTACAGAATATGGTTTTATGGACAGATTTTAGATCTATCTAATTTCTATTAGTAGAATCTAGACAAACAAAGTTTTTTGAGGATGTGTTCATCAAAGATAAGTGTATGAAATTATCTAGTCCTAATGACATTGTCAATGATTTACTGTTGGAATCAAGAACCAGTTACACTGACACTTAAATTTGAATGATAAATGAGCTAAGAAGAGTCTTTAGTAGACAATGAGATGAATTTGTGTCATACAATAATACTTTAAATTAGTTGATCTGCCAAAATGGGCTAAAACTATAATAAGTAAGTGGGGTTTTGTAGAAGAAACATCATTTTGATTATTCAGTAGCAATTTTAATGTATTTTAGTAGCAAACAAATTAACTGAGATAAATGGGGTAGATTTATTTGGTGTATACTCACATATTTGTCATATTGCTACAATAAGTATTTTTCTTAACCTTACATCTAATAAAAATTTTGTTATTTATAAAGAATGTTTAAACAGTTTTGTACTAAAAATTTTGTACTTAATATTTTGTATATTGAAAAGTTTTATACTAAAGAGTTTTGTATTGAAAAATTTGCACTAATATGTTTTGTGAATAAGACTTACAAATTTAGTAAAGTCATTGTATATTCTTAAACATGTATAGCTGACGAATAAATAATTTGAAAATTTTCTTAAAGAGCCTAGTATATAAATCAAGTAATTCAGATCAGTGCCTTTAATTTTGTGGCATGTCAAATATAGTGGCTACTATTTACTTGTTCTGTTGACATGCTTGTTCCTTAAAGTGACATCTCTATTACAAATGAAGTTAAAATTGTGCTATCCAAGAACTCAACATGAAAAACCTAGGTATTGTGGACATCATAGATATAAGGGTGAGTTTTGGTAGGCAAGAGATAACCCTTAGTCAAACTCATCAAATCAATAATGTGTTTCAAAAGTGGGGATACAGTAATTGAAAGTGTATTTTGAAATACCTTATGATTATGATAAAAGGTTAACACCTAATGATGGTGCAACTATGAGACAGGTAAATCATTCTAAAAGAATTGAAAGTCTCATGTATACAAAGATTTGTATTAGAATAGACATAGCCGTTGAGGTAGGTATGATCTGCAGATTCACTAATAATTTCATACACATTTGAGTGCCCTTAGATTACTAATGAGATACCTGAGTGGTACTCAAGAGTTTTCTTTGTGCTACTCAAAGTTTAGTGAAAGTCGACAACTAGTGAATTAGGAGGAGCAGTAAATTATGGAGATCAAAAGGCAAACAAGCATTGTGTTCTCATCCAAGAAATCAGACCTCTATGTGTTATTCTCTGCAGGGAAAGAGACTGAGTGGACTGAATGGCTTATTGCTAATCATCCATTGAAAAGTTTAACGTAAATCCTCTAATTCTGTTATACGACTATCAAGCTATAATGCACTATAGCTCATAACTCATTCTATAATAGTAAAAGGAGTATATTAAGGCTGAAAGACGCCTAATTGAACTTTCTCATAGGTAAAGTGCAATTGTGACAAGTACGGCTAATGCTCTTGCTAAGAGACTTGAAAGTGAACTAATTATCAAAATTGTGGGAGAAATTGAGTTAAAAGCTATTGAGTCAAAAGCTATCCAAGTTGTTTTGAGATTTAGAAACCAATTGGAGCCATATTGAAGTTTAAACTGAAGCATCAATTTTAGACAATTGGCATGCTTTAGATAATTTGAAAAGTTTAATGTTAATTTTGTCTATATATAATTTCATTCCAATTTTGATGATGCTATATATTTTCATAATTTACTTAGAATCATCTTATTATTCCAAAAGAAAATGTGAAAACTTATCGATGTGTTTTCGATGTTTATAATGTCGTTATATCATTACAATATTGATGATATATCACTTTTATGAATTATTGTTTCATTCTAATTTTGATGATTCAGAATTAACCATAATTAATTTGTCCATTCTATCATTTTAACATGAAACATAGTATAGTTCTTGTGTAGAAACTATAATAGTTCTTCTTCTTTATTTTGTTCAAGAAACTTGATTGTGATGTTGCGTTACATTTTGCTAAGCTATCATTGAATTGTACTAAGTTCTTTAGTGGAACTAGATAGTTTATAAAATTTGTTAGAATTTTTAGAGATGTGTCTCTTGATATTCTTTTTTTTTAATAAGCTAGCAAAAATGGAGGAGTTGAATATGTAAACATAGATTTCAAAATAATGATTTGCTCAAAATGGATGAATAAACATAAAGCAGCGTGCAATGATAGAGTTTCGGTTTATTTTTTTTGAGAATAAATTAGTCACTTGCTTGGTAAAACTTCTGTTGAGTTTAAGACTCTTGTATTCATTGAGCTTAAAACTCTTATTTTTTCTTGAAGTTTATTTACTTTATTTGATTTTGAAACTATGACAAATTTCTCCAGTTGGTTTAGTCATTGTGAACTATTCTGTTGTGATATGGTTTGGGAATTATTTAATTATTATGGTTTAATCTTTGTTGAACTATTAGGATTTATAATTGATTTAGTCCTTATGAACTGTACATTGAGTGATAAATTTCTTCTATTTAAAAACTACTATCAGCCAGTCAGGTTCATGTTGAACTGATGAGATAATCCAGTACTTTTATATATATATATAGGAGGAAATTGTTGGATATATAGGTATATTCTTATTATATGAATAATAAATATGTAATATTATTTTATGGGTAACACGTGTGTTACACGTACTAACTGAATGGATATTGGAACACAGGTTTAGTTGGTTGAGAACCCAGTACCCAAACCAGTATTTATCCTATAAATACTGGCTTGTGATAGTAGTCTAGGTATTCCAATTTTGAAACCTGGGATAAATATCTCAAGCACCTTAGTCTATGATATTACCCCTAATTTCATATTGTTATTCTCTTCATAATCTCTAATAAAAAGTGCACAATTTTAATTTTTGTATATATTTTCAAGAATGAAAAGATATTTATATTAGAAAAAGTAGTGTAGGATTTTATGTCCAATTGTCCGGTTAATTGCGACAAGAATTACAAGAAAAGTGATGAAAATTTAGGGGTATCCGACTAGAAATTTAGTAGGGTTTTGTTTCTTGAGTAAAAACAGCATGTACTTGAGAAACTAATTCCTTTGTCTAGTACCAGCTGATCGGATTCTATACCTCTTTGGATCACTTCTATTTAGGGCTGCAAATGAATCGAGCTATTCATGAGCTATTCGGTTCGAGCTCGGTCAAAACTCGGTCAAAGCTCGGCTCGAACGGTCCTCGAGCTCAAAACTGCGCTCATTTCGTAAACGAGCCAAGCTCGAGCTTGGGTTTGTTTTTTTTTTTTTTTTGGGCTAAGCTCGCGAGCTACTCGGTTCGAATACGGTCAAAGCTCGGTCAAAGCTTGGCTCGAACTGAGCTCGAGCTCAAAATTGAGCTCGTTTTGTAAACGAACCGAACTCGAACCTGAAGGTATTCGGCTCAGCTCGATTGCACCCCTACTTCTATTCATTTGATGAACTCATGGGCATTTTAAAAGGAAAGGTGAAAATTTTAAATTAGTAGATCAGATTTAGGCCATGGTTTTGCAAAGAGCTTTTCCATGTGTTGCGAAATTTGCAATAAAAACGGAAGTTTAGAAAAATACTTTGCGCCAAAGACAATACTTTTAATATTTTGTTTACTAAATACATCTCTAATATTATAATGGGAGAGTTTGGGTTATCATATGTAGACAACCTGTGACAATCATCTATCTAATCTCAATCATTCATTTTTAAGTGAGAGTTATATTAACTATTCATTTACTCAACTATTATTAGTTACCATAATATCCTCAAAATTTAATTTTATTTACAACATAATTAATTTCAAAAGCATCACTCATATAAAATAAAAGTCGGTGCTATTAGGGATAATTTGTAAAGAGTGTGTGATAAGTAAAGAGATATCTCAGGCTAAAGACTAGATTACATCTTAATATTTGCTATAAAAAAATATATATTTATTAAGACGTGGAAAGCAGATTACTATAGTAATACTTAACCTAAATCATAGTGTGCTTCTAAAACTGCTTTTTGGCTCTCTAAAATCATTGCCAAAACATAGCCTTAATAATAATTAAAAAAATCTAACGTTATCAATAGGAGTGTAAAATGAACAGGACGGTCCGTCGTCCGTCCAAGTCCGGCTCGAGAAATGGTCCGACTGTGGACCGTCTGAACTGTTATACGAACTGAACTCGAACAAATTATTAAGTCCGATTCTTTACCGAGCTCGAGCCGGACATAAGTCCGTCCGAGTATTATTGCGGTCCGATGCTAGCTTTATCGAACCGAGTCCGGACTATAAATATTGTGTCCGACCTAGACCGAACCGGATATAAGCCCGTCCGATTAAAATTTCGGTCCGAATTTGATCATATGGTTGTCCGGTCCGATTTACGGCCCTAGTTATCACTATATTACCAAATCAATTTACATAATTAAGGTGGATTTTCAACTGCCTGCCTTGCTCGCTAACATCTCATAATAATTTAATTCGCATACCAACTTACCAAATATAACCTCTCGAGGGTGTTAAAAGTTGTAATCGATTTTTACCAACCTGCAAACTAATCCGTTGAAGGTGTCAGAATGTTTTAATGAGTTTTCTAACAACCAAATTAAAGCGGGTCGCTAATATGTGGTGCCAAATTTGTAAATGAGTTTCTAACAACCAAATTAAACTGCTCGCTGATCTGTTGAAAGTCTCGAGATTTGTAAATGACTTTTTCGACAACCTAATTAAACAGCTAGCTAGCTAGCTAATCTGTTGAATATGTCAGAATTTATAAATGAGGTTTTAACAACCAAATTAAACTGTTGAAGGTGAAAAAATTTGTAAATGAACAAAAGTAAACCGCTCGTGAATCTGTTGAAGGTGTCAGAATTAATAAAACCAAACCGCTCGCTAATTGTCAACATTAGCAAATGACTTTTCTGACAACCAATTTATTTAAACTGTACACTAATCTTATTGATGGTATCGGAATTTGTAGACGGGTTCTTTATTTTTATTATATTTAAATCTTCGTAATACTATTTGCATGAGAAAATATCAAAGCTCATGAATCCTACTAATTTTTTTGAAACTTATGAACGTTTTATTTGTCATTAGTATGATGTAGTACTAGTACAATAAACATATATCTCTTTCTTACCACCAAACCACTCGCTAATTTTATCTAGCATGTGCATTGTTAGAGCATCCACAGTCGTTAATGGTTAAAATATGCATAAATGGATAAACACATATAGCAATCTCTTATTTTGCTGCAGTCGTAGAATACTATAATTTACCTTTTTAAATTAAAATAATAACAGACGGTGCTCCATATTGCGTCTGAGAGGAAAAAAATAAAAAAAACATTTTAAAAGGTGGGACGGCATATCATATTGCGTGGGAGAAAAAAAAAATAAATTAAATGGTGGGACTGCACTAGGGAAAAAATCGTACTTGAAGTACAAAAAAAATTCCAAAAATTACAAAAAAATTACAAAAAATTACAAAAAAGACAGAGAGGGGTGGGACGGCGCTTCAAGTACAGTCCGAGAGAATTGGGAGGTTTTTTTTAATTACAAAATTATTATTTTTTTGGAGCCGACAATTAAATATAAAAAAAAAATTTGTGCGATGGCACTTTAAGCTCCGTCATTTATATATAAATATTTTTTATTTCGATTCTCATATATAGCAATCTACTGTAACGATTTATGCATAATATGTATATTTGGCCAACTACTGCAGCATATTTTTTTACAAAATATGCATATTATGTATATATACCAAACGACTAGAGACGCTCTTAAGTTTGTTTAAAAGTAGTTGCTAGAGCTCTTGAAGTGGACGAGTGAAACTTGGGTGCAACTTGAAGTGGACGAGGATAGGTGACCAATGATTGCATGGCGTGGTTGGAAACGCACGACCACCACGCCTGGGCTGGATGGGCCCACCACGGCCCACATCCTTTTGTCACGTCTTTCCCGCGTGGTGGTGTCCGCACGTGTCGGGGACAAGACACTGGTGGTGCACGTGACTTTCCCTCTGTTCCACACCAACTTCCCACGTGAAACCTCAAACTATCTTTGTTCTCTGCATGGCACGTGGCAGTTAGTATCAGCACTTCCCACTCGTAGCGTTCAATTTAGCTAGCTTCTGAGTTGTATGGGAATATAATGAGATGGTTAAAATGGTTTTTTGTTGAGATAGATTGGTAAAATCGTGTAACTCGCTTGTAAAAAGTTCTATTATGTATTACTAGTAATACAATTAGTATTTTCATATATCTATATTAGGGTTGGCAAACGGATCGGCCGGACCGGGTTGGGTCGGGTCGAACTCGTCCGGACTGGAACCCAACTAGAACAAATTCGGGTCGGGTCGGGTCGGGTCTGAGTGGCAATCGGGCCGAGCCGGGTCGGAATTGTAAAAATTCGACCCACCCAACCCGCAAACCCATTCGGGTCCAACTCGGATCGGGTCGGGTCGACTCGTGGGTTGGCCCGTTTATTTAATTATTATTTTTTACTTAAAAAAGTTGTAATTTTAATTTTAAAAAATAAAATAATAATAATAAGACTCAAAGAGTGAAATTGCCAAATTTTTTTTTATATATTATTAATATGATTTCAACCTGTACAATTTTTCCAATATATAATAAGAAATAAAAATTTTCTACAAATTGTTTTATACAATAAAAAAAATTATTCGATACAATTTCAATTATCTTCAATTATTCTAATTTTTTATAACAAAAAAGATTTTATATAATTTTTATACATTTACAATTTTCTTCAATTTGTTGGTCTTCAATTTGTTGTTGTTGTTGTTGTTGGTCTTCAATTCTTCATGTTGGTTGCTTTTGTTGTTGTTGTTGTTCTTCCGGCGAGTTGCTTCCCCATGTAGACGTGTCGAACCCTACTCCTTGACTCCTATCTTCGGCCTTCATCCAGTCTTCCGTGCAGACGAGCATCTTCAACGATTGGGGCTTCAAGCGATTCCTGTAATCGTTTAAAACTCTGTCACTTGTAGAAAATACACTTTCTGAAACAACTGTAGAGACAGGAGGAGTTAGTAAATCTTTAGCCATATATTTAAGAATACTATAAATATGCTCATGGTCTTTCCACCTTTGTAAAATATCTAGTGAAGAAGTAAAACTTTCACAATCTTGTTGATTATACCAATGTAATTCATTTGGTTGATTAATCCTAGCTTTTTTTTTATTGAATTTTAGCAAGTAAATTAAATGTGGCATCATCTAACTTATTCTTACTCTTACCTGTAGAAGTAGCATAAGAAGAAGTAACTAAAATAGTAGTACTACTAGATGAAAAACTTCTATCATAATAATCATACAAGTTATTTCATGTCGATTCAAATTTAGCTAAAAATGTTCCGCAATCAATTTCAGAATTATCTTCCCCATGTAAAGTAAAAAAATATTTCAATCAAACTCTTCATACATTCTAATTTGATACGATGATCCATCACAGTAGCAATAAAATACAATATAGGAGGAGAATTAAAACACTTCAACAATTTGGTGTATACAGGTTTCACAATATCACCAATAAAAGAATCATTGATCATTTCACTAAAAGTTTGCATCATAGTAACATTGAAATAAAAATGCTACTAGAAGTATATTCATAAGATTTTAAAAATTTGAAAGTTACAGTTTTAAAAGGTTCTAAAAATTTTAACAAAGATTCGACATAAAACCAAGCTTGGGGGGTCATTTCAAAACATACAAAAATTATTTATACATTTTTATATTCAGTAACAACGTATAGCAAATCAAAAGTAGAGTTCCATCAGTATTTAACATCCTTAGAAATTTTTTAAAAATATACATTTTTAAGCTTACACGAAGCTTTCCATTCTTGAAATATAGGGCTACCTAATACAATAAAATGTACACAATTTCTAATTTTAAATATATATAGTTTGGCTATTTTTTATGCATCTTGAACACATAAATTTAAAATATGACATGCACATCTAACATGAACAATATTTTCAGATGGAGTGTTTAAAGCGGTTTTTAATATAATAATTGATGCATTGTTGTTAGATGCATTGTCAAAACTTATGCACATAATTTTACCACGAATATGAAGAATATCACAAATTTTTAAAATACGATTTACAATTTTAATATCACTATGGGGATAGGGTAATGCCGCAAGTGATATGATTCTTTTTTGAATAATTCGATCACTGCCGATCCAATAACAAGTTATTCTCATCATTAGAATATTGTTGCAACCTGTCCAACAATCGAAAGTTAAAGAAACTCTATAAGTTAAACTCCATAAAATAGCAATCAAAGCTTATCTTATTTCATTGTACATTTTAAAACAATCAGATTTGCAAGTATTTCTAGGGATTCTTTTAAAATGGGGGTTTAATGCGGTTTGATTAAAAGTTTCTAAATCCCTACTCTCGGAATAGGAAAATGGTAACTCTTTCTTGATTACTAGTCGGTCTATTTCCTGACGAACAAGTTCGGGATCATAAGAATGGCTATCAACTACGCCTGTCCTAGGGTAGAATTTTTGTTGGGCGTGTAGATCTACAAGAAATTCTTTATGTACATTTTGGATGTGTCGTCTTATTGTACCCGTCCCCTCACCCCTCTTCCATTTGTATGGCTTCGAACATATTTTACAAACTTTTATGCCTATACCCGAATTTTCTTCATCCGAAATATAGTCATAAAATTTGTGTCAATCACTAGTTTCCCTTATAGTTTTCCTACTACTATCCAGTTGTGTTGTTTCGGTTGCTTGTATTTGTGGTTCTTCTTTTATGTCTATGTCTTCTACAAACTCATCGTGTGTAGCAATGTGTTGGGTCATAGAGTACTCTTCGGCGGGCTCATTTTGTGGGACAATTGGAGGCCTACGAGAAGTGCCGGTGGAATCTTATCTACTTTGGCTATGACCGCTATCTCGTGATCTAGACATGTTGATATAGTAATGTATGTAAAAAAATTAAATACAATCTAGGCGAGATAAGTTTTTTAAAAAATTTAGAAAACAATAAGAGGGTTGTGAGAGAGAAGATCAAAAAATCAATAAACAAATATTATTAAAAAAATTATAACTATAAAAAAATATCACGACAATAAGAGGGTTATGAAATTTTGATACTGTACTTTACGGATAATCATATATAAAATGAGAGTGAAAATAAAAGTAGAAGTAGAAATAGAAGTCCGGACTCGTATATAGAAAGAAAGAGAGTTTCTTTGTTGGAGCCTTAGAGGAGTTGGAAGACTTGAAAATATAGTTGAATGTTGAATTCAATACGATCGGAATTTGTTGTTTGATCGTTTCTATGTTGCTAGCTTCTTTGTTCACAAAATTTGGAATGAATTGATATTGAATTGAATACTAGTAGTAGAGAGAGTAAGAGAGTAAGGTGTGAAATTTTTTAGTTTGGGTTTAAGGAGAATTTATAGGGAAAAAAACAAAACAAAAAAAATGGCTATAACAGCCGTTAGGCTGTGAATTCGGCCACTGGACCCGCGGGTTGAACGGTCGACCTGCGCGGGTCGAACGTTTGATCCGTACGGGCCTAACGGTTCGAAACCCGCGGGTCGATGCATGGGTTGGCGAGCGAGTTTGGCACTGTTCACCGGGTTCGACGGGTTGAAATTCGTTTTATGACGACCCGGGTCGACTCGCTTAGACTCGCGGGTTCGACCCAGACCCGAACCGTCTTTTAACGGGCTGGGTTTGGCGAGCGGGTCGCGGGTCCGCTCAGCCCGGTTGCCATCCCTAATCTATATAATAAATCACAAGACAATTTGAAAAAAAAACTATCAAGTGCCTATCTTTGAATTTGGAGAAAATAAATGACTCACAGTCACTCTCCCAAAAGACAATTTCCCTAAAAAGATGTTTACCCCCAAAACAAAAATTTTCTCACTTTATTATTATCTCTCTCTCATCTTTTCATTTTTTCAGATATATATATATATATATATATATATATATATATATATACCCAGAAATTTAGATTTTCAGATTTCAAGTTTGTAAATTTCTAGATTTTCCAGATATTTTAGGCTTTTTTTTTTGCTCATGTAAATTTTTTTACTGAGTTTCTTAATTAATTTCAATTGCATTGAAAGATTTAAATGAGTATTCATTTGGATAAATTTCAACCTCTAAAGTTACACTGAAAGTAATAAAAATCCCTCAAAAGTTAAATTTCATCATTTTGCACCCTTAAAGTTAAATTTCATCATTTTGCACCCTTAAAGTTCTAAGAAGCTGGATTTTACTCCCTATTTATAATTATTCAAACATAGACTTTTATTTACAACTAATTATTGTCATATTATTCAAACTTGAGCTACATAAACTTCATTATGGAAGTTTCAGTTTTATGCATCCAGAATGCTGAAAATTAATTTTATCCAGTATTACACATGAACATTATTATACTGTACATCTCAAAAAGTATATTAACATCTGATAGTAGAATACACCGAGAACACTAAAGTTAATCGTCAAATATTTTTCATTCTTAATATACAGAGCAAGTTCTTCATCAGAACTAAACAACAGCATTTGTCTGGCTTCTCACTGGTTTCTGCAATCGAAAACATCACTATATATAACAATGTAAGGTTTTTTTTAAAAAAATTTATTTAATAACATATACAACTCTTTAATATTAGATCAATTAATTCTTTCTTTTATATTTTTGATATTATAATACTTACTTTCATAGGTTGCATCGTTTCGAAGACGTGGCATGTGTCTACGGACAAGCCTAGTATATAAATATATATATAATTTTTTATGAGATGATGAGAAGAGCTGTATTACGATAACTGTAATTAGTATTTGCTATTGGCTTAAATGCATTGTATGTCCTAGCTAAGAGTATCTGTAGTCGTTGGCTATATATCCAAAAAATGGATAAAAACCGCCGTAGTCGTCGTCTATTTATCCATTTTTTGAGTTTGAGATGAATAATAGACGTCTATATTTGGCAGCGAAATTGGCTTTATGCATATTATAGAAATCGGAAGATGATATGCCGTCTGAGAAAATATATTGAGCGGACGACAAATAATATGCCGTTTGGAGAAAAAAAATAGCAAGACGGCAGAACATTTGCCGTTTGAGGAAATAAAAAAAACCCAAATGTGTTGGACGCGAGTGATCTCCCGTCCTTCACAAACCCTTTTTTTTTTTTTTCATCGGGTGGCAGAAATCTGCTGTTTTTCAAAAATAAAATTCAAAAAATTTTTGAACGGCAAAACATGTTCCGTTTAATAATAAAAAAAAATCATTTAAAAAGTATTCACCACTGCAGCGCTATTTCTATTTACTATTTCTATATTTTTTCAAATACCGATTGTTTAACTATAACGGCTAGAGATGCACCAACCAGTCAAATGTATTTAACACAAGCTAAGTGATGAAGGTATTGGTTGGTCCATGATTAAAATGATGAGGGTGATGATGGGAGGGGCCTTGAGTGATGAGATCTATCCAATTATAGGAGCTAGACACAGTGGAACTCCATTAATGACACAAAACATGGAGCATGCATATATGATGAGTGGGTCATCAAGTTAGGAGTATATGCAACAAAAGAAGGTGCTAATAATTGAACAACTTAAAAGGCAATGATAGCCAGGGGTGTATATGGACTACTCCATATTGGATCATCAATCTCATGACACGCAGTGATGAATGCTTGTGGTCCTCCACGTGTACTCTGACATCACGCTTCAAAAATGTTCCCTTTTTTTTAAAATTTCTTTTTGCTTTAATTTGTTGACTCATCATGCATGTTGTATATTTACAGCCTACAGGCAGTAACAAGTGGGGTACAATTTTAATTTCTGATTTAGATGATGATCTGGTTGAATTAATTCGCCCTGGTCACCAACTAATAAATGAAAAGTTGCTGGACATTTCACATTATTCAACATTGGATTCCAACTTTTCCATAGAAAAATACACCATATGAGTAAGTTGGCCGGTTTCTTATTTCTTACTACTTTCACGTTCTAAGTAATAAAGTATATATACTTATAAGTAATAAATATAAGTGAACTGCATAATCTGAATTTAGTGTTAATACTAAAAGTATTATTAGAATTAATTATAACTTAATTTTTTTTTAATAAGTAATTTTTTTTCTTAAAAATACTAAATAAATTATTTTAAGTGCTTCAAAAAAATGCTAAAAAAAGTCATTTTAGAAAATTATAATTTTAATTAAACAAAATTTTAATTAAATTTGATAAACGGCTATGTCAAGGCTGAAAGCGGTTTAAGACTCAGACACACTCGAAAATAATTCCTCAACAAAGCTGTAGCCATAATTGACAGAATACTAATAGTGTGTTCATATTCTTTCCACCATTGTAAAATATCTAGTGCAGAAAGAGTAGGCTCAGTATCCTGTTGATGATACCAATTTAATTCATTTGGTTGATTAGTCCTAGGTTTTTTAGATTGAATTTGTTCAAGTAAACTAAATGTTCTATCACCAATTCTACTTTTACCCTTGCCTTTAGAACTAGCAGAAGAAGAACTAACTACAGGAGTTGTACTACTAGAAGCAAAACGTCTATCATAATAACCATACAAGTTATTTAACGTAGATTCAAACTGAACTAAAAAAGTAGCGCAATCAATTGTTAATTCTACATTGTTCTTTAAATATCCAAAAAATATTTGTATCAAATTCTTCGTACCTTCTAATTTGATACGAGGATGCATAACAGTAGCAACACAAATCAACATAGGAGGAGGAAAATAATACTTCAATTTTTTTTGAAATGCATGTATTACAATGTCACTAATATAGGGATCATTTAACATTTCGTTAAATATTTGCATCATGCTAACTAATTCAATAAAAATGCTACTAGAAGTAGATTCATATGTTTTTGAAAATTTTAAAGTTACGGTTTTAAAAGGTTCTAAAAATTTCAACAAAGATTCGGCAAAAAACCAATCGGGGGGAGTCATTTCAAAATTGTACATATTTTTTGCGATACAAAAATCATTTACAACTTCTTTATAATCGGTGACAAAATTTAGTAAATCAAAAGTAGAATTCCATCGGTGTCTAATATCCTTTGGAAATTTTCTAAAATGAACATTTCTAACCCTACACCAAGCTTTACATTCTTGTAAAATGCTTGGACTTAATGCAATGAAATGTACACAATTTTTAATTTTAACTATATATGGATCAGCTATTCTTAATGCATCTTGAACACATAAATTTATAATATGACATGCACATCTAACATGAAAAATATTATCAGATGGAGGGTTTAATACAGATTTTAAAGTAGTAATTGCTACATTGTTGTTAGATGCATTATCAAAACTAATAGCCATAATTTTATCGCGAATATAAAAAACATCACAAATTTCTATAATACGGTTTGCTATTTCAGCGCCACTATGGGGATACGGCAACGCCGCAAGTGATATGATTCTTTTTTGAAGAATCCAATTATTGTCGATTCAATGATAGGTTATTTCCATCGTTGAAATATTGTTGACACCCGTCCAACAATCCGAAGTTAAACTAACCCTACAAGTTAAACTCCATAAAATTGCAATCAACGCGTCCTTCATTTCAACATACATTTTAAAATAATCCGATTTGCAAGTATTTCTCGGAATTCTTTTAAAATGAGGGTTTAAGGCCGTTTGATTAAAATTTTCCAAGTTCCTACTCTCGGGATAGAAAAATGGCAACTCTTCCTTAATGACTAATCGGGCCATTTTCTGACGAACAAGTTCGGGATCATAAGGGTGGCTATCTACTTGACCGGTCCTAGGGTTGATTTTTTGTTGACCTTGTATTTGATCAAGAATTTCTTTATGATTATGTTGGATGTGCCTACTAATTGTACCGGTGCCGTCACCCCTCTTGAATTTCTATATTTTACTACATGTTTTACGCACTTTCAAACCTATACCCGGAGTATGTTCGTCCGGGATATAATCATAAAACTTATGCCAATCGCTTGTTTCTCCTCTACTTTTCCTACTACTACGGGGTTGTGTGGTTTCGGTTTGTTGTTGTTGTTGTTCTTCTTCTAATTGTATGTCGCCTACAACATCGTCGTATGTACCCCATTATTCCATAGTAGGATCAATATAATCTTGGGCGGACTCACTAGTTGAGACAATTGGTGGCCTACGTGAAGAGGAGGAATCTTGTCCGCTACGACCGCTACCGTGTGATCTAGACATAATGTGGTAATGTGCTAAAGTATGTAAAAAAAAATATACAATGTAGGAGCGGTGAATTATACAAAAAAAATCTAAAAAACAAGAGGGTTGAGATAGAGAAGTTCAAAAAACGAACAATAATTTTAACTACAATGCAAAAAAAAAATTAACGAGAGAGATAGAGATATTTTGATACCGTTCACCGTGGAATACGCGTATGAAAAAAAAACCGTTAAAATAAAAATAGAATTGAAAAGATGGAGGAGCGCTTTGCCGATTCCGCAATTGAAGAGTTGAGAAGAGGTTGAAGTAGATTTGACGAGGGTTGAAGAGAGTTGAAGACGTTGAATTTTGATTCCGATACGACCGAAATTCGATCGTGTATATGCCTCCTTATTCTTTGTTTGATGAATACTACAATTGTTCAAAAATTCTTTACAAATGATGTATAATAGTAGAGAGAGTAAGAGAGTGAGGTGTGATTTTTTATAAAATTTTTGGGGATATTTATAGGCTAAATATGTTGGAAAAAACAAAAAAAAAACAAAAAAAAAATACCCCAAGGTCCCCAACGGCTCAAAGAGACGTTCTGTGACTTCTGTCCCAAGACAGAGCGCACCAGCAGCGAACGGGCAGAATTTCGACCGTTTGACCCGCGGGTCAACGGTCGACCCGTCTCGGGTCGAACGGTCGACCCGTCTCGGGTCGAACGTTCGATCCGTACGGGTCGAAACCCCCGGGTCGACCCGCAGGTTGGCGGGTCCAATTCGCGAGTTGGGCTGGGTTCGTGGGCCGGGTTTCACGAGCCGAATTCGCGTAAATTGCGATCCGGGTCGACCCGGTACTGTTTACCGGGTTCGACCCGAACCCGCCTAGCAACTAAGCGGGCCGGATCGCAGGTGGGTCGCCGGTTGACCCAGACCAGTTGCCATCCCTATAGTGAATGCCACAACAAAATTAATTAAGGTTAGCCTAAACAGAAAAATAGAAAGATTAAGAATAAGAACCGAACTACAAGCAAAGTAGTTAAGCAGCTAGCTATGATTGCAATAATTGTGGGAATTCCTTGACACATTGAAATGTCATTCATCATTGATAAAAGTAGGGAGAAGAAATCGATCTGATTTAGAGATGCCTTAATAAATTTGGAGATTTTGTTTGACTACTATCCAAACTTATCCAAGGGATTATCCAAAACACAAGCATTTTATTTTCATTAAAAACGACCACAAGTGTAATTACCATGTTCTGATTCTTTACAAAAGATTGGCTTCAGACCTAACCGAACTGCATTAGACTATAAAAAAGTGAAAAGGGGGTTGATAGAAATGACTGTTAGGTCAGGGGGTTAGACCAAATTATCCCTAAAAAGGCCAATCTTCATCCCGCTACATAAACTCTACTTTCATTCTTCAACCTCACCTCCATTCTCCATTCTCTTTGTTTGTTCTTCTTCTTCTTCTTCTTCTTTCTTAACCCTTAAAAATCTCAACAAAGAAAGCTAGTAAGAGAAAAGGCTAAAGAACCAAAAAAGGTGAACAATATGGCTGATAAAGATCAAGAACTCCGCCTCGGCTTCGGCCTCGGCCTCGGCCTAAACCTCAGCCTCGGCCTCGGCCTCAACCTCACTCCTCCAACCCCTCCATTCCCTGACGTCCACTCCAAATCTCCATGGAACCACCATCTCGCTTCTTCAGGTAAACCCTATTTTTTTTTTGTTGTTGTTTCTTTTTCTTTTCTTCTACTTATGATTAGATCTGAAGCTAAAAATATGATTTGAAATTAAAACGCAGAGCTGAAAACGATGACAAGCATCGACGTGAACCAATCTCCAGCTACTGGCAGTCACAGAGATCAGAGCGAAGAGGAAGCTGGAACATCATCGCCCAACAGCACAGTGTCGAGCGCAAGCGCAAAGCGAGATCTTAGTGACGAGGAAGATGGCGATGGGTCGAGAAAGAAGCTGAGGCTTTCCAAGGAGCAGTCGTTGATCCTGGAAGAGAGCTTCAAGGAACACAGCACTCTCAATCCGGTGAGTAGTTGGGGGGCATTTTTTTGGGGGAATAACTGGGGAAGGTTTTTAGGGTATTTTTGGAAGTTTAAGAGGTTACCGATTGATTAATTAAGTTTGTTTGTTTGTTTGTTTGTTAGCAGAAACAGAAGGTGACGCTGGCGAAGCAGCTGAACCTGCGGCCGAGGCAGGTAGAAGTCTGGTTCCAAAACCGAAGAGCCAGGTAAATTTTGATTAAACTTAATAGTAAGAATTAATTAAGGGTAATATATTTCAGGAATTAAAAAAGTCTAAAATAAAATTATCTATGGTTCATGAATTCACAATGATCTATTAAAAGATCAAATTTTTTTGGGGGATAGTAAATTGTTGGATCAGGATTCTTTTATGTAATTACATGTTTCAACCTTCCAGTCCATAATTACAGCTTTGAAAAAGAGATGGTTATTGAATCATGAACTGTTCCCTCTACTACTGCTTCCTCTCCTCATTATAAGTTAAAATATTGATAGATGGTTGGATCAGGAACTAATTTGTTTACTTTAAAAATATATATATATATATATAAAGGACTTTGTATACAACTCGATCTGTCAATACGTACGTACATTTAATCGGCATTCAAAGTATGTCCCATTAATTAATTTAGTTTTGTATAATATCTGCGAGCATGCAGGACAAAGTTGAAGCAGACAGAAGTGGAATGCGAGTTACTGAAGCGATGCTGCGACAATCTGAGGGATGAGAATCGACGGATTCAGAAAGAAGTTCAGGAGCTCAGAGCACTGAAGCTTTCCCCGCAGTTGTACATGCACATGACCCCTCCAACCACCCTCACAATGTGCCCCTCATGCGAGCGCCTCTCATCCAATCCTTCTGCTTCTGCTGTGTCCGCCACCTCAGCACAACGACATCCGGCGGCGGCGGCGGCGGCTGCAGTTGCACCGTGGGCACCGATTCCAATGCGAGCGACTTCATTCATTGGTGCTCAGAGATCGTGAGATGTGAACGGGGGCTTGCTTGATGTGGGAACCCTTCCCGTTTTGTTATGAATGGGTTTCTTAGTTGCTGTTGTTATCAGTTGTTAAATCTTTTTGGTTTGTTGAGAAATTTGCCGTAATAGGTGGGCAATAACCTTTTTTTTCCCAGGGTGTTATGTGACAATTTTAATTCAAAACTGGTAATGTTGTGGAGGGGAGTAATTAATTGCTTTTAGAAAGTATTGTACATATGGTCAGTATTAAGTACTAAAAGTTTAGAGAATATTGTATTTCAGTATGAGTAATGCTATGAGTACTCATAGTATTTAATTATACAAATATTTGATTAAGTGATTATACATGTTAAAACCGTCCATGTCAATTGAATTTCACACATCTGATATCAATAGTTGGTAGTTTACAAGTATTGTAGCGCCCGTTGGTTGGTACACTTGAAAATATTGTAGATAGGTCTAAGTATTTGGTAAAAAGTTAGAAAATGTATTTGGGTATTGAACCATATATAGTAATCATGTGTCAATGTATTTTCCCCCAATAGTGATATATACATATATAAAGATAGCCATAAACCAATCTAATAATTCTCAGTATATACACTGTATTCTTAACAAAATTTTAGTTTTTTTTAATAACAGGGATGAAGCCTACAGGTTTCAGCCAATCCATTAAAACCAAAAGACAAAACAGAGTTTATACAAAGAGGGACATCACCAAGGAAAGAAAAGAAGTAGCAACAAAAAAATCTTCAAAATAGAGAGGATCACAACCCAACAGAGAGCAAAAGTAGAGTAGCTACAAAACAACAAAGAGCAGGACAACATAAAAAAAAAGCACAATTAAAAGTCATCATCAATTAAGTGCAAAGAAGCCTCATGAGCAGCCTGAATGTTCTGAATAAGGAGAATTTCCGTGATAAGCTCTTTAGCAAAATTTTAGGTAAAGAGAGAAATAGTACAGATTAATCAAAATCAATTTGTAAGTTTGATTTTTTTTTTCCTTCTTCTCTTTATTCGGAACACGTAAGATCTCCATTACATAGATCTATTAAATTGACATCTTCGATTGTATAGGTGCGCAAAATCTTTTAGTCAAAATTCGATCACTTTTACTAGAAGAAGCGGATTTTGGTGGAAATATAGAACACAAGAAGATCTAATGATATTGACATATTATTTTTTGCAAATTAAAACATTGTTCCAATTAATAAAAAAACCATAAATGTTGTTAATAAAACAAGGTGATTATATCCCAATGTAATCACCTTGGGATATAAAGTAGAAAAACCTTAATGTTAGTTCACATGCCCTTCACAAATTGGGTGTTCTTTTGGAAGAAAATTTACGAAGCTTATGTGGAAATGACGAGGATCGATTGAGATTTTGCCCCAGTAGGTATCACTTTGGGGGTGGGAACATGCTATCATATCTGATGTATGATTTTGAGTCAACAAGGAATATGATTAGAAGGAGACATCCAACTAAATTTGCCTGTTATCATAATGAAAGATTTGACAAATTTATTTTTTTAATTACTTGATGTCGGAAATTTGCCTGACGTATGTTGAGCTTTGAAGTAGACTTTGTTTAGCCTGATCAAACAGGGAATCTAATTATGAGATCAATGAGTGAACGTGCGAGAAAACTAGGGAAAGAGGAATACTACTAGTCAAATGAGCTGACTATGTACGGATATAGAGAAGATCATAGCCCTATGAAAACCTATGTATAAGATATCTTATAGTCCAATGATCTCCTTAAAAACAACTAAACTGTATTTACTACATAATTACAGCCAAATATCAGTAAACAAAAGACAATATTTTTCACAAAAACAATTATGTGCAAACTTATCAATCTCAATTCTCAAAAAAATGAAGAAGATAAAAATTGTAGGTTGTCGAGAAGATCTATTAAGTCTCATCTGATCATACAACTGGTGTAGAAGTTCTTTCTTCCCTACATAAAGTGATGTTGCAAATGCTTACAGACATCTAGGGCTGCAAACGAATCGAGTTATTCGCGAGCTATTTGGCTCCAGCTCGGTCAAAGTTCGGTCCGAACCGAGCTCGTTTCGTAAACGAACCGAGCTCGAGCTTGGTTTTTTTTTTTTTTTTTTAGGTTAAGCTCACAAGCTATTCGGCTCGAATATGGTCAAAACTCGGCTCGAACCGAACTCGAGCTCAAAATAGAGTTCGTTTCGTAAACGAGCCGAGCTCGAACCTGAAGGTATTCGGCTCGGCTCAGCTCGATTGCAGCCCTATAGACATCCCACAGTG